>JAOEHI010053723.1:0-14860 GCA_025447815.1 Percopsis transmontana | reverse complement strand
GGAATCACGCTCACAACCTCCCGTGTGTGTGAGAGTGTGTGAGAGTGTGTGAGAGTGTGTGCGTGTGTGTATGTGTGTGTGTGTGTGTGAGAGAGAGAGAGAGAGAGAGAGAGAGAGAGAGAGAGAGAGAGAGAGAATACCTCTGTACGGTGTACGTAATTGATACAGACACAGAGAGAGAGAGAGACAGGCTTCAGTGTGTGTGTGTGTGTGTGTGTGTGTGTGTGTGTGTGTGTGTTCTCACTGCCTGACCCAGAAAAACACTGGTGCCAGTGCAATGTGCAGCAGCTGGGCGACACACTCCATAATATAAATAACTCACTGTGTGCCAGTTCCATGCATAATTACAGACACGCGTCCATCCCGGGGACGACTTGTCGTGCCTCCTGTATCGTCAATACGTGCCTGGCATGTCACTACGGCAGTCTAATGCATCACCAGTATACATAAACAATAACCGCATGGACACAGTACAGCTTGTTTGGACAGGAAGGTGTTTGTACATGCGTTTACACATGTGCACTGACATTCTCACCAATATCACCAAGGCAACGATGGAATCTATACTCGTAAATAGCCCATAAAGAGAGTTGCCGAGAGCCGGGAAAGGAGAGTGAGTGACAGAATAAGAGGAAGGCTGTGTGCTTCGCCATGCAGTCAGAGTAAGGGTGCCACTTTAGAAGCAATTAAAGTGTTGTCCCGCGGCTGGGCACTGGCTGTCGTGTTGCCACAACACTAATTAGCGGGTCTTCACGCTCGCCGGACAGCGCCAGGAAGGAAGTGGTCACAGAACCCAGGACCCAGGACCCAGGACCCAGGACCCAGAACCCAGGACCCAGGACCCAGGACCCAGGACCCAGCGCTACGCCCGCTGACCCGCAGAGAGCCACTCGGGGGGGGGCCACTCGGAGAGCCACCACCCATGACAACAAACTGACTGATTGTTTGTGTCTCGGGGGAGGGCAGAGAGCAGTGCGTGTTACCAACGCGGTACCGTACCACACAATGTGCTGCTGCTTTCAACACAATGACAGACCAATAACTAAATCGCATCACTTCCAGTATAGAGACATGTATGGTATCGTATGGTCCATTATGAATATATATATAGAGAGAGTATATATAAATATATACATATCAAAATCTAAATTTTGTCCCCCCAACTTTTTCTAACCTCAAATTATATTTCGCATTGGCTGCCAACCTGCAAAATATTATAATATAATATATTAATTAATTAATATAATAAAATAATATAATATAAACTTCCCCCAGCAAATTAAATGACTTGCCTTGCGGTATGGTTGCTTTCATTTAGCCTACTGTCACGTTAACGTTATATCACAACAAACCCATAGCCGGCTTTGGAAGCTGGTGTTCCTGATAATACGCCTGCCTCTTAGAAATAGAGCAATACGATTGGCTGATCACCATGACATACATGATGTGTCTTGACATTCTCACTCAATCGTCAATCAAGCTTCACGGGAACGAAACGTGATTTCACCTGAGGAGTAGAGAGAATGACAGAATGGTTTAACAGAAATGTATATTTTATCATCTTTTGAACAGAATTCCAGCTAACAAATCCGTTATCAGTCTCATCAGGGTCTGCCGATATTTGGGGGACGCGTCCCCCCTATATTGTCTATGAGGACACTAAAAGACAATATTCAACCATACAAAAGGGCCTCCTATTCACCTTTAACAGCCAATTAGCATCATTAGCAAGGTTTTCATTATCAACGACTGGACTGACTGATTTCCCAATGACACAGGGCCTAATGTGTGTGTGTGTGTGTAAGATCAGTTGGAACAGGGGTGGACCTGGAGGGTCCTGGATGGTCTGACCTTCACTGTCCAGCCTGGAGCCAGAGGGAGCGCAGGGGTCTGGGGGCAGGGAGCTGTGAGCTCAGCCCAGTCCTCTCCACAGCACGTCACAGCCAGGGGATCAACGTTCTATTCTGCCTTGAAGACCACTGTGGGCCGCCATTTTGTGTTGGTGATGCCAAAAGGGAGCGTTCTTCATTCACTGCCACGTTAATTTAAAGCCATTAAACTTCCCCAATAGGTTGTTGCCAGTGTATTTGTTTTCTACTTTATATAAGATATAATATCTAAGATTATGTCAGAGAAAGCACACTGTGCATCGTTGCCTTGAAATTATATATTTCTTTTAAAATATGCTATCCTGTAACCAGATAATAGCTGACGCCTTTAGCCGGCAGCGCGCGGCAGTCTTGGACACCCATTTCGAAATCAAAGCCACGCAAATCTGCCAGTGTTAATCATTGAATGACATACAGTTGGTCAAACTTTTATTTGGACGTGCAGTGGAGATTTATTGCGTGAAATGCGTCGGGAGCCATGTTAGATTTCGCCCCATGGTTGTCTTCAACGTATGTCAATGGAACGAACAGTGTTGTATTTCATAGTTCTATGGTCACAACCCACATTACAGGCCATGCTAGGCCAGACCAGGCCAGGCGTCATAGCGGTCACCAGAGAGACCAAGCCATCTATACACAAGATGGGGGGGTTCCACCTCCCTGGGACCCACGGATATATATTCCTGCTCAAAACAGGCTCTTTGTTCCTCCCCAGGGCTCCAATCAAACGTAGAGGAAAGATGTTTGATGTCATTTGAGTCCTCTTTTACAAATTCTACCCTGCATCTGGACTGTAGCATCTAAATCAACAGTGATGCTTTTATCCCGGGGCTGCTCCACAACAGACCCATGTGATGCAGGAGACGCTATCTGTACGATTCTATCGAAGCCTCTGCCCTTTTTAATTATTAATCATGTGGTTACCCAGTGGTTGTCAGGTGCTGATGAATAGCATACAAAGGGCCTAGTCAAAGGAAACCAAACACAAATAAATGTATTGTATTGTAGAGTGCTGGGCTGTAACCTACAAGTGAGGGGAGGTAGATATTTCACTATATGCAGTTCCTTCTGCTGGTACTGCACCTAAATACCGTGATATTCCTTCATATGAACTGGGGGAACTTAAAGTAGGCTACAGGCAGATAACAGGGAATGCGTTTCTTTGAGCACATTTCAAAGGACTTGAAAACAAAGTGAATATGTTTTCTTTCTCCTCTGCCAGAAGACAGGGTAGGATTTGATTTAGGATTTGATTTAAACAGCAGCTCAACGTGCTGGTGTCCTGAACTGAGCTTTATGTAGGAAAGATTCAATTTAATTGAATAAAGTATACATATTTTTACAACAACAGCTATACCTAATGTAATGTAAAGGTATGAATGAAAACATATTAAACTAAAGCCTCATTTTGGAGGGTTTATGGTTTACAGTATGTCTGCTCAGCTCTGTTTTATTGTATAATAATAGTAAAATGTTCTTTAACCATGAATTGAAACCATCTGCCACCAATCAAAATGTTCCTCCACAAAAAATAACACAAAACTAAAATCTATATCCACAAAGACTGGTTTCCTGTCCTGTGGAAGCGCAATCAGAGAAAAGCCCTGCATATTGGCTTTCATCAGGAGCGATTAGCCTGACGGTTTCAGACACTCGGAATGCTCCGGTTCCTAATTTGGATATAGTAAGCTATATTAGGCATGGTTATGTTGCGCCGGGGTTGTGTTCAGAGCATGCGTGCTTGTTGCTCAATAAAGCGTTTTGTCTCTAAGTGAACAAAGTGGATGTTGACAAGCTGCATGTATAAACAGAGTGCTCTTCTGCCATATTACTCAATTCCTCGCATGCTGAAAGCTACTGTCTTACGTTAGGGCACCCCTGGTCTTACGTTACGGCACCCATGTCTTACGTTACGGCACCCCTGTCTGTTTGCACACAACTAAAAGGCAGATGTGTACACATGTACAGTGTGCATTTGATCATTACCCAAAGCATTAGTGTGGGAGTGGGGGCGTGGTTTAGCTCTGATGCGTGTGGGAGGGAACGTGTGGAGGTGTGGTTCACGGGACTGAGAGACAGGTGAGGGCAATTATTAATCACCTGTCTCTCTTTTAAGCGGGGAGTGAGCACAGCTCACGAGAGGGCTGGTAGACTGAAACCTGGCGGCATGAGGACAGACAGTGTTAAGACCTGCATGAAAGATTGTAATATTCCAGGCAGTGTCCAAGTCCTGTGGAAATAACAATTCTGTGGAATAAAGCCGTGCAACGCATGGATAAACCGGAACTACCGTGTGGACAGTTGTGTGTGTGTGTGCCACAATTAGTTAGGCAGGTGTAGAAATCATCTCAGATAGGTAGGTTAGGGTTAGGTGGTTTATCATCAAGCAGTCCAAGACTGAGTGCCTCTACGTGTAAAATATATGTTTGAAGACGTAGCTAATGTATTTTTCCTTGTGTTTTGTTGAGTTGAATGGCTGCAACATATTGTTCCAGGAGGCAGTTAATAACTCTGAAAACTGTAGCTGAAGGCATGTTTATATTTAGCAAGCTATTGTGTTTAACAGTGACACCACAGACGATATCCCATATCATAGTTTTGATACTTTAGAAACCCACTGGAGAGACGTAAACTGCTGCTTTTCTTTTAAGTTTCAAGACTTCTGTCACAACAGCATTAGATGGTTTTCAATCTAACTGACAAATAAAACCTACTGAGGTCTATTATTAGTAACATTATTAACTGAAATCTTCTGCAATATTGTGTATTTAGGCTTTGTATTTACCAACATCCTGCATTAAAAATACTGCCGAAAATCTCACGGCACTAACAATAACCCCCAAGGTGACCGTAACTGAAAATATCATCCAAGTATGAGTGGTTGCTGCTATTGCCACGGTGATAACACGGTAGGAGGGAACCATGTTTTTTCACAGGTAATTTGTAATGCAAAATATCTACATCTGTATTTTCCACTGGTGTAAATCACATGGGTTCTCTCAATAGCTTCTCCATGTCCTCTGTGACTGTTAACTACATAGATAAATAAATGAACCGTGGATATGGAGCCAGTGGTACTGTAGGTAACACAAAAGACCCTGGGTTCAGGCTCAGGGCAGAAGCATAGACTACATTAAATAGAGGGAGCAGCTCCGCACCTCGGCTTTCTGTGGAACAAATAAACGGCAGCTTGTCACTGTGTCTACCGCCCATCAATCACCCTTCTGCCAAGAGTCCCGTGAGCAGATAAAAAGCCAATCAAACACACCGCCATGTAATTCATCATTGGCTGCTTGTGAACACTCCCAAGTGCCATTCCTGCCCAATTCCCCTTCCGCCAGCGCAGCCGTTTCTGTGACAACTGAGGCGTAGAAGGACGACTAAAACGGAAGGAATCAGATTTATCTCCACCGAGACATTACAGTGAAGCACACTTGATCTCATCCACAGTGCCATTACACCCAACCAGAAGCTCCAATCAGACTAATACTGTACAATACAACCCTCAGACTGCAATTATTAGCCATGTATTAGCTGATCTCAGGCCTATGTCTCCTATACTACGCACCATCATTTCACACAAGCGGTCCGTAATATGCCAGGCAGCAGAATGAAGCAGCTCCTCGCACATTTAAGGTCAGTCCTAATGAACCCTAAATGCTGCTTGGACAGCCAGGAGATTTCCATGCTTCAGAAGTGAGAGAAGTCATTAGCCGAGCGCTAGGCGTGGGCCAGGCGGGGGATGAAAGGGGTCCAGTCTATTATGCGGTTATTGATTGCTACCACTACAACAGTAACGCAATCCCATTATGCCAAATGAATGAATTACGGATATGCCAAGCATTCAAATTGACACAGTGAAAGGTGACCGATGCCGTCAAGTCACTCTGATTTTGCATTTACGCCTAATGAATATTTGCTAAAGCCAGCGGAGACTATAGAAACCAATGGGAGGAAAATCATTTTATGCCGCGTTAAAGGAGAACGGGGGATTGTGTCCCGATGGATGAAGAGCCCCTCGCCCCGGTGTGTTGGCATTTCACGGTGCGTTTTCTCTTTTGCCCTACAAGAGACTATCAGCCGCCCAGCAGACGCTTGGTTTCGTGTTTTAAGCCCCATCCGCAGGTTTTATGGGTTTTATCGGAGGGTCGGCTGTGTTATGCAAATACACCTCCACAGTTCATTTAGGAGAACAAAGGCTGTGGCTCCGAACAGCTCTCACTTTGGTTTTTGTTCTTTTCATTTCACTCTAATTTGGAAGGTTAATTAATTTTCAAATGAGGCATGCATCAATTTATTAAAACGTGCCATTGATCCTTTGTGGTGGGACCAAGTCACGTTACTCCACAACAGGGCCTTGCTAATGACCTTTGAAACACTCCTGCAACCTCTCAGATGGCTCTAAATATATACAGGTATCTCTAAATATATACACAGGTATGTGACAATGAACACAGGCGAACCACACCAACCAGCCAAGTCCACTAAAAAAGGATTTGTCACACACAAACAAACACACAAATATATTTAGTGTCCAGTATTGGGAAGGGTATTGTGAAGCCCTGAAGGGTGAACTATATATACATATAAATATATTGTTTATATAGTGTAGTGTCCCTAACACAGATGGCATCAGAAGTAAGAACCAGCGTTCTCCGCAGGGACTGACTTTAAACAGCACTCTGCCCTCTGAAATTCATCCAGAGCCTCTCCCTGTGAACGCATGGAAATCCTGACATTTCTATTGCTTAGGTATTCCATCGCAGGGCTCCAGGGCTGCGGCGATGCCATTGTCCTGAATGCTGCAGAAATTTGAGGGTCAATAATACGCTGGCCACAGTGGGCACTCCGGTATAAAGCCGTTCCTGGCTGCTAGAAGTGCTACACGCTACTGGGGGAACCATTGTGAGGATTTTGGGACCACATTTTAAATGCTAGCATGTTGTGATAATTAGCATGCCTACTGGCATAACATTCTCTAGATGATTTTAACAGAAAAAGTTGAGGGGGTGGGGATTGAGAATCAAAGCATTGGGGAACCATTAAAGGTAATTTTGCGGCTGTACTTAATTGTGTACCCAAGCCTTGACAGTTATATACCAAATGATTATACTCTATCTGCCGTAGCTCACCTCACTACTGGATCCCTGAGATCAATCAGACGCAGAGCACAATGGCCTCGCTTTTAGCAGATACGTACCCCAGCACCATCCCCCAGTAAGTACACCTCCCTACATGTGTCACAAACCACGGGAAATATCAATGATTTATGTGGTTCTAAGACGATGTGTAGGTCTTCTTATTTTTTAACCCCCACAGGTAAAGGTATACTAAATACAATTACAAGCAAGTATGAATCACCCACAACCTTCCTGTAGCACTTTTTGGAGTACTGCCCTCCCCAACCGATGACACAATCACGACGTATACAGTGAGTGCATTGGGTAGGAGTTAATGCTGCGTTCCTTTATATGTCGGAACTGGGGATTTCCGACTTTCCAAATAAAATGCCCCCTCATCTCGGAATTCCATGTCGGGATCTCTGGTAAGGTTTAGGGTTAGAGGTTCCTTCTTGACGTCACAGCAACATGCGCACAAAAAGATAGAAAAGTATACACTTGAATACTTTTAATACTTTTAAAACATATCGAAATGCAATTTGAGATTAAGCAACATTAATTAGCATACGATACAAAATATGTAATTGTTATGTAGTTATGAGCGGTTTCAACCTTCAGTCATTACTGACAAGGTTAGAAACAACTCAACACAGAATTGTCAACACAGAAGTGTGAAGCACAAAAAACAGCGGCCATGTTTTTCCGACTTCCAACTTCACACAAGCTCGATGCACGGAAGGCGTCAGTGACGCATTTTCCATTCCCGACTTCCCACCTCAGACTAAGATTGAACGCAGTCCATAAATCCATAAGATAAACTCTTCTTTATTACAGCTTTAATTGTGTCTCTTTAATTGTGTCTCTCCCTTTATGCCCCAGAGCTTTTCAGACACAACATGTGTCAGATGAAAAGACTTACAAACAGTATATGCTTTGGAATAAACCTCGTGCCACCCAGTAGACCCCAACACAGCCACCCATGAAACGTCATCCGTGCTCCGCTGTGACTTAAACTTTCTGCTCCTTTCATCAGGCTGGACAAAAGAGGGTGTCTCTCCGGTGAAACAGGTGCTGTGGCCGTTTGATGCGGGCCCTGCGGAGGTCCTGGGCGGTTTTGTAATGTGAAGCTATCGTGACCCCCCCCCCCCACACACACACACACACACACGACCCACCACCACCACCCCACGCGAAGCAGCCAGGTGCCAAATCACACCCAGCTGCCCTGAATAAAGCATCTGACACACTGACTCCCCGGCTGACTAATAGCAGGACAGAGAACTCTGGGTCTCTCTGGCGAGGCTCCACACTCAGCTCATTACACACGATAATGAGGAGGTTTTGTGCTGACCAGGCCTGGCCTGAGCGCCCCCCAACCCCCACTTGTGTTCCTCAGTCACGGTGCTGAACAGAATGGAACCAAGCTGGGCTTCTTAGCTTTAGCTAGCGTCTGTTAGCCGCGCTAGCATGCATGCGTGTGTGTTTATTTCTAAATATTAGGAATGTCACCTGTCCCCTAGTATTGTTCAAATTACTGTTTCAATTTAAATAAGATTAAATTTGCCATCTAACATAACAATAACGTATTACTGTAATTAATGCAATGCTTCACTATTAAGTCTTTCCATTTGCAGTTCTGATTTTTAATTTATTTTACATTCTGTGTCAAGGTGCGACATTGCCAGGAAAATGACACATCACACCCATCCAGCAGATGTTGCACAAAGAACAAAGGCACAACTAGATCTCAATGTAGGTCAACACTGACTTAGTGTAGGGGTCACAAACCTGGACTAAACTCTAAAAGCAGCTACATACTAGTGGAGGCATCATGTCTAAACAACAGGACCGGCCAGCTATACTGAACAACCACAGCAGGGCTTCCCTTCACAGGGGATGAGCCAATCCGATCCCTTTCCGGGCACGCAGCGATGACCTCGGCTTGTTAATGCCACATCAGTTCAACTTCTAAACCACTGTCGTTCACTGGCTGTATCAGATTACTGAGCCTCTGGCCCTCTAAGCCCTGCTACAGCAGCCAATCCCATTACAAATAACATTACAAGAGACACCAAGCTTAAGTAGTTAGTTACATAATGAGGGGGGAGTCAGGGGATTTGCTGCCTTGAAACACATGGCTAGAAGTTTAGAAACCGTGATTCACACACTCTTTGTTAACTGTGTAAATTGGCTGTGATTCTGGGCCCACTTTAAATTGGCTGTGTGTAAAATCTATTATCAATACACAATTCCACAGGAGCGTGTACAAGCAGAATGAATGTTTTCATGTCTCCAGCCACCATGAAACCCATCGGTTCAGCGGAACTACTTTCAGCAAAAGCCGCACCACCATTTTGTATCAAAGATCAATGCACGATAGAGACAAAAATACACACACATACACAATGTGCCCAGGGAAGGTTCCCCTGTCAAATGTGACACAACCCACATGTTTGTAAGATTGCTATTTGATTTGGCATACAGTGCTGATGGTTTATATGCTTATATTGACTTTATTAAAAGGTATAATGAAGCCTTAACTAAACAGAATTCTATTAGAGTAAAGATAGATGCAGCATACTTATCTATAAGCATGGTGCATATATCTTTACATTATATAAGGTTTTGATACACAACCATGCTTCACATTCAGAACATCTGAAACAAACAACATGTCCGTCAACATCAAACGATGCCTGCTGAAGACGGGACAGAAGTGTGTTTCTGCGGGCAGACACACAAGGACCAAGACAAGGAATATAGACATTGTCTTGAAGGAAGGATGAGGTGCTTTCATCCCACACTGCACAAACACACTCATTTAAAGAGACAGTGCCCCTTGGGCTGTGTGCCAACACGCTGCTTTTATCCAGCAAGGGAACAAGCATGAAGAGAAATATCTTTAGAGAGACAAGACGAAAGTGAAGGGAGAGCAAGAGAGACAGAGAGAGAATGAGCCAGAGAGAGAGATAGAGAGAGAGTAACAGAGACTGACAGAGAGAGGGAGAGAGTGAGACAGAGAGAGGGAGAGAGAGAGTAAGAGAGAGGCCGAGAGAGACAGACAGACAGACAGACAGACAGACAGACAGACAGACAGAGAGATAGAGAGAGGAACAGAGCCACTCCACATCTCCGGGCCGACGACTTATTGTTTACCCTCCTCAGAGAGACAAAGAGGCGACATCATTTCCTGAGACTGGGGTCAACCAGGTCCGGGTCGCGCTATCAACACTACCCTACACTACGTCCAAACAGCCCTCTGCGGCCACATATACACTACACACGTCTCAACAGTCACAAGCATTGGAGCAAAACGTTAGCGGGGCGGTTAATGTGATTATCAAAGAAAATTGTTTTTATTGTGTTTTATATATCGTGACTGGTCAAGAGCAAATGGCTGCTTAAAGAATTAGGCTCAAGTGAAATTATGTCACACAGCTGATGCCCCATAAGCAAACTGGTCCATACTGGTGTTACACAGATCGCCTGGGAGCTTGCCCGGTCGGACTTCAGGTTACAGCAGTATCTAGTGGCCGGGACGTCTCATTACACCCTCTCCTCCCAGCTGTGCATCACAAGCAGCACTTAGACAGAGAATTATGGGGACAGTACTCACATGTTCTCATTTAAATACAGGTTTTCAATGTTTTTTCTTTTGTGTGTGTGTGTGTGTGTGTGTGTGTGTGTGAAATGTATCCTGATTTTCAAGTTTTAAACCCATTTAGGCTCATCTGAACATGTGTGTGTGTCTGTGTGTGTGCAAGTGTGTCTGTGTGTGTGTGTGTGTCTTGTGTTTATCTCAGCAGTTTAGTCAGCCTGGTATGGCAGCCACAGTTATTGATTTAATTGTCTGATAATCTGTGAGCATTAATGCCCACAGCCCAGAGGGCTGAACGGGTGTGTTTTTGTGTGTGTGTGCATGAGTTATAGAGAGAGAGAGAGAGAGAGAGAGAGAGAGAGAGAGAGAGAGAGAGAGAGAGAGAGAGAGAGAGAGAGAGAGACACACACACACGTCATTGAAGCTGTCCTTCCCTCTGAGCAGGTTGTGACTGTAAACTCCACAGTGTGTGCTGCTGTTGTCACAATGGAGGCACAAGAGAGATGTGAACCAGACTAAAGCACGGTGCCTATATCGTATTCATGAAAAGTTGTAGATAGGTTAAAAAGGCGATGAACCTTGACCTGAGACGTGACAAGAGAGATCTCCCGTGCTCCTCAATCTGAGATAAACGACAGCTGAAGCAGCATTAAATTAGTCCCGGGCAGCACATCTCACAGGGGCTGTAACCATGGCACCAGGCGGGCATCACAATGAATTATGGACTCTATGGCACTATAAAACGCTGCATTAATATTTACATTGAGCATTTCATAGCAACTCTCTAAGGCAGAGCTATTCAGAGCATTCACCCCAAGTCTCAATTGAAGATCATTATATTTAAAAGATCCATTTCACACAGTCTGCTACGGTATGACTGTCTTGGTCAAGTCTGTGTACAAAAATGTCCAGGTGTTTGTATGCATCTGGACTGGGAAATAGTACCTCCAATGACTCAAATCCTAACTAGAATAACTCTCAGTTGACAACAGACACTTTAGTTTTGCAATAATCCACATTTGCAAGGCACTGTCTCTTCATTAACAACATGTGATCAAATCAACCAGGAAATCCGTCGCTATCCAAACTCACAATCACCTAAACCCTACAGCCGTTACACGTTCACAATCTGAGAGAATTTGCATACACAATTAATGTAGGCTGCTAGGAATAGGAATTGACTGACAAGAGCCCAGCTGGCTAGTCACGTGTGCTCTATCAAACCAACTGAATCTAAAGCTATTGAAACGCTTAACCTCAGAGCACACACACAAACACACACTCACTAAGTCACAACACTAACTCTCTCTCAAAGTTATAGGCTGTGTTTCCCCTGTTGTCTCAGAGTGTGCAGACAGTCAGCAGGTATTCTGCTATTTAACCTGCTCTCTTTATGTTCCCTTCTCCTCAAGGTTATCCCCCCGCGTGGAGTGGAGTCAGAATCAATGGCGAGAGCGGCACCGCCTAATCTATATGCTGCGGCTGTGGGGAAGTGTGAAGGGACAGCCATGTTTCATTTTAAATTCAAGGCCAATCTGTTCCTGGGGCAGGGAAGCATGATGTCAACGTAATGAGTTAATTTGGCAGATAAGGAACAGCAAAGGAAATCTCTGAAATTTTACCAGCAGCAAGATGGCTCCTCAGGCCCCGACCCAGCCCTATTAAAGAGAAAGTCCGTCATTATCATGGCGCTCTCCACAGAGCAGTAAATAAGAGCAATGACGACCCCCCTCGGTGTGGTAAACGCTGGCCTGAGGCACTGCTCTAAAGAAGCCATTAACCCCTCTGGATTGAGCAGAACTACGTCTAAACGTCTTTTTGGATTCAAACTCAAGCGAGTATGTGCCCATCCCACAGCAATTTGCAGAGTGGCTGTCACTCCCATATACCCCTCCCCCCCCCCGCAGAGCTCCTAGGCTCACACACTACTCTACCCCTCCCCCTGCAGTCACGTGCCCACTTTACGAACAGTTAAATAATGTACCTTTACATGACAATTCCTGCTGGTGTCACAGACCCCAGAGACCACAGTTTACTAAGAATTATATCCCATTCAGGACACTGCCTAGCTATTATCCGCCCATAGGCTGGCCTGGCCCCTGGGCGCCGTGGTAATGAGTGTTTTGTCTCCTGACTGGGTGGACATGTTTTGGAGAGCAGCCCTCCGCTTGCCCCCCGCCCTAGAAGCCGGTGCTGCCGACTGCTCTGGTTCACCGGTGCACAATGCTGGGGGTTCGTGGCATGATTTAAAAGATTGAGAAAAGTTGAAAAGCATTATTATTTATTATTATTATCGCATATTTTTTTATTCATAAAGATGTGCATAAATTTTCATGAGGTTTATGGTTATTCATCTGGTTCTTATGCTACCATGTTATGTGCCGTTGAAAGTGTTTCAAAGGTAGTTGCTAGCTATGCTTTTTGCTGTTTGTGGCTCTTGAATCTTTTGAGAACGTTCAGATGATCCTTCACGAGCCCCACACACATCAGACTGTACCATTTCTCAAACGGAGGGGTGTAGCAGGGGCCATTCCTGGACATCGTCCCTGTGTTTGGCTTGTGCTGCTTGCTAGCAGGTGATTTCCTCAAGTGTAAACATTCCAACAGTTAAGTGGGTAATATCATGCAGGGGTTCTGACTAGCAGGACCACAGGGGGAGAGAGAGTTTTGGAGAGGGCGGAGGGGTAGATTGTGTTGATAGCGACAGTACGCTGATCCTGCCATACATGTGTTCCTCTACAGCGCTCGTGGCTAAAATGGAGAGTGCGGGGGGAGGAGGAGGAGGAGGAGGAGGAGGAGGAGGAGGAGAGGGGGGCGCTGGCATGACAACCTACAGCGGGCGGGATGTGTGGTTGCTATGGTGACAAACAAGGATGTTTGCATCAGAGGCAGATCTCGGTGGCGGAGCCCTGGAGCTGCGGTAATGGAGAAGATGGCCGGCGCGGAGGGGCCGCACGTCTCCACACCATTCCCTGGCCTCTCTCTCTCTCTCTCTCTCTCTCTCTCTCTCTCTCTCTCTCTCTCTCTCATGTGCAGCTAACGACCTTTAGCCCGCCTGTGTCCCCAGGAACAATACAATCTACTTTACAACACCGACTAAATTAAAAGAGTACTGATGTATTCATTTTCATTACTTCACAGTGCCCTTTATTAATAATGACCTTGATTGGTAGTGAAACAATACAGCAATGTCACAGGCGTACGTACGGTGACTTTTATTGCAACATTTAACTTGGGCTCACTGGACAAATTATTAGACGACAGGCGGTCGGAAGCAAACACGTAAATTATGTGCAAAGGAAGTGATTTATCATATATTTGACAACAATTATTAAAGCTAAACATACTGTCCTCACATTTGGGCGGTAGAATGCAATCTTCTCCTAATTACCGTGACACATTTGCCACTAGCGGAGGACGTTTGTGTCTCGGCCGGGCAGCGGTGGATGACATTGATGTTAATTGCTTTTACATCTCACTGTGGAAGCGTAGCGTGTCTGTGTGTGTGTGTGTGTGTGCGTGCGCGTGCGGTGCGGTGCGGTGCGCGGGGCCTCCTGCTGCTTTATGACTCATGTATCCTCCTCCGAGGCCGCCAGAAGCTGCGCCAGGGCCGCGGCACACACCCCTGCCCACGGTGGCGGGGCTGTGGGGGCGCTGGGAGAGAGCTGGGTGTGCAGATCGGTGCTCTCCAAACACTGCCTCCCCACACCGCATTCAGCAGGTGCCAGGATGTGAATGTGCCACTTTGTCCGGCCAAAATTGCCATTTTTGTTTGATACAGTGCCTTTTGAACTGGAATTATTGACATAAAACGGCAGCTATTTCACTGGCGTAAACCGGGGGAATTGAGCATTGGCTCTGAAGAATAGGCCCTAACAAATTGGATTCTGCCCTCGTCTCCATGTTGCCACTTACACCATGAACACCGTGGTTAAACCAACAGCAGAGCGGGGCCAAGAAACACTAGTATAATTGCGCCGGGCCCGCAACACAGTGTGTGTGAACAATGTGAGCCAAAATGACATTTACACAAAGCCGGACCGGCCGCTTCACATTTCAGTTTCCGTCCCCACTTAAGCTACGATCGCCTTATGAGCGCGTCAGGCAGATGCATCATGGGATGCCATGAGTCTGTCACATCCCTTGCAGTCTGACACCATGAGAGAGAGAGAGAGAGAGAGCGAAAGGGAGGGGGGGGGGAGAGAGAGAGAGAGAGAGGGGGGGGGAGGGGGGGGGGGGGGGTGAGGGTGACC
>JAOEHI010053722.1:0-14860 GCA_025447815.1 Percopsis transmontana | reverse complement strand
CAGTGGTGGTTCCATTGCTCAGTAACCAGGAAGAAGGAAACCATCAGACCCAAACCGAACAAAATGGGGAAAGCCTTGGGCAACTGTGAAGGTGGTAAAGAAACAAGCCCCCCCCCCCCCTTCTCCCCTGCAGCAGTGTGGCTTACCCCTACCCTAACAAGCTCCTACCCAGCATCCTCCATACCACTTCTGTGGGTACTGGAAACTTTTCTCCACCTCAAAAGGAAATATTCTGAAGTCTTAGTGCGCCCAGTGGAATCTATGGGGGAGAGGGAGGGGGGGGGGGAGGGGGGTTCCACAAGCTTAACTGCAGTGTATGTTTGCAATGCTGTTGTGCAATCTGTGTTCGCCTCTAAGTGCAATGGGAAGACTTGTCTCTCTCCCCACCCACCTAAGCCCAGTAGGTTGCGTTCGAGATGCAGAGAGGTTGCAAAATATTACAGAATGCAGGGCCTAATTTAACCGCCCGCTACTGCAGCAAGACTCTCAAAGAGAGAGAGCGAGAGATAGTCCCACACAGGCAGTTGCCCTTGGCAGAGCTACCCTTACTCAACCACAACAAAGAGGATTTTGAGCGGATCGCGCTGGCCACCGCGCCCTGACAATACTGCATGGTTTGAGAGGCGGAGAGAGAGGGAGCGAGGGAGGCAGAGAGCCCGAGGCCCACACTGTTACTGATAGGATGCCAGATCAAAGCTCCTTCCCGCCGTTAGCCGGCACAGAGAGTCCTGAGACAGAGATGAAAGACCATTGGTGGACTGTGTGTGTGTGTGTGTGTGTGTGTGTGTGGGGGGGGGGGTGATGAAGGACAGAGCAGCTTGTGTGTGGCATTTAGAAAATAGTGTAGCACAAAGCAAGAGGAGCCCAATTGAGACTGAGGGAAGTCAGAGTGGACACGTGCCCAGATCCCCCGCCCCCCAGATAAGCAATAGCATATTAAGACAATGCTAATATTCTGTCATGCAGGAAATAAGCAGCTAGCAGGTAGACTCGCTGGCAGGAGGAAAAATATTACAGAATCTATAAAACAATTCTCAAACTGATGACAAAGCTGTGGCTTATTCAGTAGAACTAAAGAACCTTTCATTTGTTTAGTATGCGACTATAGAGATTAAGCTTTAAGTGAGTATGAACACCATACCATCTCCTTCATTCTGGTAGGTGAGGATCATTTCCTGCTGCCCCTACCACAGACACCCTGTCAGGTTAAAAACACAATGACAAAATAGATCACCCCCAAAAACTATGCTGTAACCACAAGGATAACATTGCCCCGCTTGGCTAGCCAAAGAAAGCCGATATGACAAAACATCTAATGCTGTTTAAATGCCACAGTATTTTTGTTCTACCCACTATGCATGCATTAAGAACAATTTTTCCGTTGCTTATTTTTTGACTCCACTGAGTTTCACTTTTATTAGACTCAAGATCCTGCATAATGTCTTGCAGTTTGGTTCTCTTTTCAAAGAAATCCAAGCGCATGCACATTAATGTGTTCAGTCTATGAATGCCATAAAACCCAGTCTGGCTTGAAGCCAAATTCTTTTTTTATTGATTATTCTGACTGTACTTGTGGTAATATTCATTGATTGCTCAACACGCAATTGCTATAAATTTACATGTATGTATCAAATAATCTTTTCAGCCCAAATAGATATTTTTTTGTTGAAGTTTTGAAATCATGAACTTCCTATTGGTCTCTGCCAGGCTCCTATTGCAATGTAGGGAAAGTGTCAGCACAGGAGCGTCTATTTGAATGTAGAACATAATCTTATCTTTATTTAAACCTCTCCCAAACTATGTTCGCTTGAAGCCAGTAGCACTCCTTGGTTTCACACCATGCTAACAATGGCAGTAAGCCTCCTCTAAGGTAGCCAGAGGATAAATGTAGCAACTCCCTACCCCCACCCCTGGAATGCTACAAGTGCATAGTCAAAATAACAACAAAAATTGATGAGTCAACATTTAAGGTATGCACTGAAGAGAGGCTCGCATTGTGTGGAACCTTCCTCCTCCAAACCCTGGAATGTGGGACCCATTTCAACATACACCCTGCTTCTCTACTCTATAGACATGCCATTTAGGGTCAAGAGTGTAGGTCTTAAGTCCATATGGGGTAGTTTAATACAAAAACAGGTAAAGGTAATGGGTTAGCTACCTCATAAGGCAGCCTGCAGCCTATTAGGAAAAGAACAAATGTCGGGTGGTTATCAGGTTGGCAAGAGACGAGAGGAAGTAACTTGTGTCACATGCACATCCTGCTGTGGAGGCGACAGTCTGCTCGACCAAAGGCGATAGCTGCATTTCCCGTGACTCTCCGGCACCCAAATTGAAAAAAAAAGCGATAGGTTAATACAGAATTTATGTTGGATTGCTGTGGATTTACAAGCGCAGCCTCGTGCACGTGTTGGGAGCGATGGGTAGCAGAGGTGCAGAAGGCGCCAGGGAAGGGGGCGGAAGGGAGCATGTGTAGATACATACAGTGACTAAAAACAGCATTATTGGCATCTTTGTTTTCAGCCAATTTACTTGGCCAATCAAATTAAAAATCAACACATTACCAATGTGATTCCAAATACAATTATCGTAATATTCATTAGTGCCAGCCCTAAATCCCCTTAATTAACATAATGGTGATGCCTCAGAAATGCTCTGTAATCAGAAACAGCACACCCACAAAGCTGATCCATGGCCTATGAAAGCCAGATAAAGCCTACATAAAGGCTAAGGTCATTAATACAATCTGTAAGATGGACTGGAGTTATACACATTATGTGATAGGGTTTGGTTTCATCAGAACTGTGGAAAATTCTGTGTCATTCAATTTAAAAAAGCAAAAATAATACACTGGCTAAATATAAACTTTATGTTTCAGACAATTCCACTCAGACGTAAGAGAAAATTACAAAATTGCTGTGCTCGAGGAGCCAGCAAATAGATACAACACAGTGGTACATTATCTTGTACCTCAGAATAAAAGTTAACCTTATCCTACTGGTTAGCATTCGCCTGTAAATCATAAAAAAAGAAACATGGGGAAAATAAGCACTGGGAACACTGAAGCCTGCTAACAATGGCAAAGTGTCTCAAAGACTGCATTGCTGTCTTTCCAAACATGCCTGTTTAACACACCAGCAGTTCTGGTTCCAATTAGTTTAAATGCTACATCCAAAAGACAGCCGGCGGAGGAGTTCTACTATATGCCTTTAATTGACGGTTGGGCTACTATCCTATTTCATAGCAGAGTTCCTGTTAGGGAAACTTGAAAAACACTTCATTAGCATGAAAGGCTTCTCTTTAATTATTCCCTCATGTGATTACCTTGCAAAGTTGCACAGGACACCTATTTTGAGTGAAATTATTTTAACAACAAATTGCTCAGATATATCAGTACTGCCACAGGCACAAAGGACTGGACGCTGTCGCAATATATAACTTAGTCTTTTCTTCCCAATTTCCTGACACGTCATGCTGTAGTTTTAAACATGTCCTTAAGGTTACCTAAAGAGGGAGTGCATTAATTATGCATACGTTTTAGGGATGGGCAATTGCACTATTTTTCAGTAGTTGACTAGTAAAGACTAGACTAGTAAAGTAGAGATTAGACAGGCCTAAACAAACACCTGCCAAGTACTATTAGAATGCTGTTTAAAAAAAAAAAAAAAAAAAAATGAACTCTGTTTATTCACTCATGCCAAACAACTCCACATGACCGTGACTATAGCTCATGTTTCAGCCACTATTGAAAACACATCAAATCAAGAGAAAAGGCCAATGTTAACAGCAATTTGTTTGTATCAGGAGGAGCATACAATATTTCATCAATATAGGAACTAGTAAAACCTAAACCCGCAGACAACACACTAGATAACCAATAACGGCAAGGCAGTATTCAATAACACGGTTTAGTCAAGCAACTCTTACTGAAATTTTAAAAGCAAAAGTACACACTATGTGATAAGCCCTGACTGTTTTTAAAATTGCTGTCAAAACCTTAGAACGGAACCAATGGCCAATGAGCAGTTCACAGACGCGTTCTGACCCAGATTTGAGCTGTCCCTGACATTTACAAGAATGTTTGAAATATTGCTCAAACAGCAACAAAAACGTGTTGTGTGAGCAAATCTACACTGGAATATCTAGCTACAGCTTGTTCTGAAGAAATCCTCGCTTTGCCCATCTCTCCCCAACCATCCTTTCCTTGGCATTGGTCCTCTTCTTCCACTTTTGGTTCATTGTCCACATAGTTTTGAAACAAACAAGGTATTGTTTTAGCTATGCCCATTTTATGTTTACTTTTATATAGCAGAAACATGTTTGTATATGCCTCTATGAGGCCTCAGCCACTCAATGTGACGTGGGTACCATAATTATGCGCAACACAATATGAACAGTAGCTGGCTAGACTGTGCACCAGCTTGGCTGAGAGAATGTCCATTTTGGCTAAAAAAAAAAAAAAAAAACATCCTGTAACAGGTTTACAGTAGGCTATCAGACTTCATTCGTTGCCAATTCCTCAGCATTTCCTGATTTCCTATCATACCCCACTCCAAAATAAACGACTACTGTCGATACATGTTTAATAGTCATGCTCAAGTATACAATAATATTTCACCCCATTTATAAAACTTCAAACGGCGTTTTTGCAATGAAAATAACCTACCTTAACTGTATTTCATGCAAGGCAGATCATTTGAACCACCAGGCCAGCTAGTGTGACAATCAAAACTCTGCATACACCAATCTACCATCAATGAGCAAAGTGCTATCAAGAAATGCGTTAGTTATAATATCGGGCCACAAATAGATAAGTGTGTCAACGGGTGTGAACATAAAGCACCGCAGTGCTGAAAAACAACGTGTGTGCCGAGTCAAACTTCAGGTTTTAACCAATTGGTTTGCATAATACTTAGAAAGCATCATCATCAACACAAGTGTGAATCGGGGGGTGCGTAAAGTCTCAGCATAGGATGTGGTTCAATCTTGCTCTGGTGTTTCCTGAGGCGACAGATGAGGGGGAAAAAAAAAAAAAAAGAGCCAGCAAGAAGTAGGTAGCTATAATAATACCTTTGACTGCACAGGCTATCAGGCACTCAGAGAGCTGACCGCAGAGGGCCAACACAGTGGAAATCAATCTCCTCCAAGAAGTATTTACAATAACCTAGTAACTGATGACCGCAACACCCGGTTAGTGAGCCAGAAGCAATTTTCACCTGACGGCATAACATGGCAAAGTTTACAAGAGATTTAGAGCCCAAAATATGCTTTGTGGGATACACCCTGATGTTAAGAGTCATTGCCACTAATATAATAATTGTAAGCCATTAAAGTGCTGACAAATCAGCAAAATAACTGAACAGCAGTATAACTATGCTTAATTATCAAACCTGCGTCTCAAATACACAATGGGAACATTAGGTTCTGTCCCAAGAAACCCAACACATCTCACTCCAATAATTGGATCATATTATGCAAGTTTGGATTAGCCTGGAGTGCCATCAGAGTGCCCAGACACTAAAATATAACAAGGGCCTCCTCCGTCAATGACAAAGCACTTTTGTTATCCATTCAACATAGAAAAGGGAAATCAAGGCAAAGACGTAGTAACTGTAGTTCTGGCAGTAGTGCCGTCATAAAGCCAGAGTGGTTATACTACAGAAACAAATAAAAAATAAATAAAAACACACTCCTCAACTGTGCACTCCAAGAATCACATATTTCTGCCCTCGGTGTCTATATTTTGAACCACATGTACACAAAGGGGAGGGGTAGACAACCTAGTGCATTAATTATGAGAAGGGGCATGCGCTCTCAGAGTAGCAACCCAACAAAAAAGTTTTCTGAAGCTGGTTTCAACATGGCGATAGGACAAAAATCGTACAGCATAGCTTCAAACAAATTCACAAAATAGTGTATAATCAGTATTACAACCATAATTGAGTTGCACAAGCATAAAGCAAAGTTAAACATTTGCATCTGTGCAAGAGAAAGACCTGACAGAAAGCAGCTAACCTCACAAATGCTAAACACATCAGCAATATGAGTGGCTAGACTTAAATGGCACTGTCAACTCTGCAGCATCATCAGTACAGTTTAACCCTTGAACCGGAGGGTGCTCGGTGTGCAATGGAGGATTCCATTTGAAGCTGAGAAGTCAAGAGAGCTCCAAAAGGGGGAGGGGGCCCCGAATAAGAGTCACTCTTCCTGACAGCCGTGCAGTGAGGTGGGGGAGGGTTAACAACACCCAGCACTCTTCATGCATGTGCAGCAGTGGGCACAACGCTTTTACTCCACTCAATCCCATTTGCCGTTGTGGGCATTTTGCCAATGCTTTTTACCAAACTGACTTAAACAATAAGATCAGACGGTATAGTAAATGTATGTGGACAAATCAAGAGCAGAGAGCTGTCCGATAGAACATAACTCAAGTATCCAGTTGGACTGGTCCAAAGCCCTAGTCTGTTACCTTTTACAGCAAGTTGATTAGTTCTGATGAGCAACAACAGGGCCAACTTAACTAATGTCATTTCCTAGGTTGAATTGACATTACGCTGTTGATCCAAACAAGCACTTGTACTGGATATAAACCACTCATAATCACGCTTTCCCATGTGGGGGAAAAAAGACACAACAACCGCCCTTGTCTCTGTTGGGTGGCAAGTGGTTGTGCAAGCTGTAAATGATAAACGTGAAAACAGGTTTTTCTGGAATGACAATTTAAGTGTTGCAGGGATGGGCATTAAAAAATAAAAAAAAATAAAAAATAAAAATAAATAAAAATAAATCGACAAACAGTTTCTTGGGGGGGGGGGGTTTGACTATGACAACTTCACACACTATTTTTTTTAAAGTCCACTATGAAATTATAGCATTTCGCAATTATATATATTTTTATGTTGGTGGTGTAGCAAAGGTGATCGAACTCGGGTTTTAAGCTTTACAGCAGCAAAAGCATTTGTATGCTAAACAATGGCGGCAGTCAGGCGAAGTGAGGTGTTGAACAATCACAAATGTTGACGATAAGGTTCAGTGCCAGGTGGTGGTAATGCACCTAGAATCTCAATTGCCATCCGCCATAAGCGGCGGGATAAAATTATGTCAGATTAAACGCAACAGTCCAACAAGTTTGTGCCTATAACTCATGAGGACAAGCATAGTGCTTAAAATATAGCTGCCAGTCTCAGAGCTGTCACAGGCGAGAGATTGATTGAAAAAGTGATGGCATGTGCTTCACAATAACATAGAAAATATGGTTCTAGCAAACAAAAGGATCGTGGAAGAATGGCAATCTGTATGCTGTTTTACATATAAACTCAAATGAGTCTTTGCATTCGGGGAAAAAAAACGTAGTAAGTAATAGATTTTGTGTTGCCGTGCATAGGCCTACTGAACAAGCTGCTTCTGCTCAAGCCAATGGAAAGTGAAGTGGATGGAAACATTGTGACATCGAGCCCTTCGGCAATCAGCACCTCGCTAGGGGAGGTCTACAGCACTCTAGAGAGAGACCAAATCTAAAGGGACCCTTTTCTGAACGAGCCATGCATTACACCTGACAAAGACCCATTCCTTTGCTCAGCATTCTCTCTCAGTCCCTTCCAAAAGTATTCCACCACGGGGCAGGTGGTCAATAGGCTTCCAACACAATTTTCAGCTTGTTTTTCCTTATAAGAATTGTTAGGTTTATTGAATAGCCTACTGCCTTGCTATAGACCATCTACCTGACCATCATGTTCTGTATAATTATTTGATTTTATTAGAGACAGTCAGCAACACGAGTAAACAGTCACGTTTATCTTATGGACACTTAGACACATAGGAGTGAATAAACAGCACTCAAATGTCACGTGCTGTAGATGTTCACGTCACTGATGATACCATCCAATCTAATTGTCAACTACTGACATTTTTTGGGGAAAATGCCCATCCCTGACATGCCATGATCTTAGCTTCTTGCCAAAGGCTCATAACACAAGTTTAAGCCCTGCCCGTATTCTTCCAACCCAAAAACAGTCCTAATCTATGATCGTTTAGCTTGTGTTGACTCACATCAAGACAAAGCAGGCCTATACTGTCTCGAGTCCCTTTAAATCTTGATGAATTAACAAATTAGTCTATGACCAATATATGCAAACAGAAATAATTAGCAGCCAATTCTGACAGACTAATTCTAGCCAGACAATTGTCTGATATTATCACATAAGCTATGTGTAACCACTGCCCAGAGTCACTACAGAGTGGCAAATCAACAGGCCTCCCAATGACATGTTTGCCCAGATACAGGCACACATGGTTTCAGTTAGGGGTCTGCACCTATAAACAGTTGGTCGTGGCAGCTTATTGGTCAGGAAGTGCAATGTTGACTGCAAGTCAAGGCAGGCACAAGCTGCTAATGAATGATACACACACACACAGTACACCCTCAACTACAACAACACAGTTTAGACTAGTGGTGTTGGGAGGCCAATAGAGAGGTGATTCTTTCTGCTAAAAAGAGCCCTCTCAAAAGAGCAAGGCAAGAGACTTTGTCATTTAAAGCCTGTTGAGAACTGGGAGCAGAATAAGACTCTTAACACAATCAAGCAACTAATCAAAGTGGAAACCAAATTCTAAATTTGACTGAGAAAAGTAATTCTTTATTGCCAAAATATTGAGGATAAAAGAGGCATTGGCATACCTATCCAACTGGTTGTTGAATGTGACCAGCCAGAGTAAGCAGTATTTGGTGAGCAATAGAACACAGACACAAGCTATATGAAAATGAGCGATTTCACTGCTTCGGCTGGACACAAAAGTAAAATATAATTTATATAATCCTTATTATAATGCTATGCATAAAATTGGATCATTTGTAAATCAAAAAAGTTCTGTGTAAAGTACAACATGCTTTCGAAAATGTTGAGCCTCATCTTAAACAAAAAAAGACCACCTTTAAACACAGACCTAATGATTTATCCAAAAAGGCTAACTGCCCTAAAAAAATTTAATAATACAAGAATATCCAGCAAGAATATTTAGGCAACACATACTTTTGCAGGTATCAAAAATGAACAATCTAGAATTGTCATACAGATTGTAAAGGCTACCAATGTGTTAGAAGCACCCCCACCCCCCACAACAACTGTCAAAAGTCAAAATATCCCTTGATCATCCAATAAATGTGCTACACGTTTGATGACTGGGGAGATCATGACTGGGGTCTGCTTCCTTATGCTGCTGTATGGAATAATCAAGTGTCTCACTAACTAAAGTGACATTAGAAAATAACTAAAGAGGTCCATGTCACTGATGAGGTCTTGGTAGAACTATTTACATTACTACAAAAAGGCTAGGCTAGATAGTAGCAGACAAGGCTTAAACTGTGTATAACACATTAGACTTATCGATGTCAGGCAAATGGACCAAAAAGGTTTACTTATCGGAAACGTTGATACCAACACTGATTCATATTTTGCCAGCTACAATATATGGATACTATAGTAACAGGGCAAACTACTCCGAAATAACTTGTGTAGGCTATTTGGAGACTAAACACCCAATGTTACCATTAATAGTTACAAATGTATAATACATCAGTGCACGTAAAGTTACACTTCCATCCACGACTCCATACGACGTTGTGCGGAATGCTGAATGGAAAATGTAGCATACATGGGGTACAAAACATGGACCATACGTCACGTTAAAATAAAAACTTATTTCTGCGGAACTCTAATGCACAAATGTTATATTAACAGGAAGTATGAAAGAAATGGTACAAACGGGGAATCACAATTTAGCGGAACAAAAACGGCTTCCAAACCCCAAAGCTAGTCGTATGCAAAAGTTTTTTTCCAAACTTGAAAACGCCGACAACAAAGTTTTTCCACCAGTTTAACTTTTTGCCAGAATGGTGAAACACACGGGCCTAACCATCCGCGTTAGTGTCGACTTTTCATTCGGTGCGAGCTTACTTTCCCTACCCATGGCCTGTACACTAAAGCGTATCAGCGAATGCCTACCGTCTCCGCCGCCGCTCCCCGGGCCACCTTCGACACCCGAGGCCGCCAACGAGTCTTCGCAGGGCCGCGGTTGCTGAGAGAAAAGGCGAACCTGGTTCCCACTATGGACGCGGAGATTCACTAGCAACCTTTAGGCCCCTGGCTCTTCTGGTCGTGCCCGAATTGGGGGGCGATATGGCGCCGCAACCCCCCACCCACCCCTCCGTCGGAGACACTTGGTTCGTGGTTTTTTGACAGCTCCTCTCTTCTCTCGCCCCCCCCTCCGCGGCCAGTACTTTTCTTTTCTTTTCTCGCTTCTCTCACAGCAGATACGAATCAAAATACTGTCACAGAATATGGCGGCTGCATACACTAGCAACTATCGCGAGAGCTTTTAGTTTAGTTTTTTTCCCAAACGAGGGGAAAGTTTTTTTGTACCACACACGCACAAACTTAAGTAAGATGTGGCACCTCATATACTCTGCATAGGCTACTTTATATGTATTACTTTGCTTTTTGACAGCTAATATTCTTGATCAGGGTGCAGGTAGCCCATAGACTACTTCTCAGGGCCACACACCTCACACACAAGTGAGTGACAAATTGGAGACTTCAGGCCTAACTATACTTATCTTTTGTAGGCAATAGCAAATTTCTAGGAAACCATGTACCACACAAAAGGTCTAATTCATATTCTAACACCTTGGATTGTTTTGACCTTTCCAATCATGTTGAAAGAATGAAAACATATTAAACAAGTTTCCATGTCTTCATTTAACTACTAATAACTTATAATAGTTATTGTACTTAAATATTGTACCTTGAGACATTTCTAAGTGATAACATTTTTTACAGTGAAAAGAAGAAATTATCTTTTTAAAGGCACTGATTTTCCACCAGCCTCAGATTTATAGTTTTGTATGTTTGTGAGAAACAATGGAAGTCACTGAATCTTGGGAGTAATTAATAACTTCCGGTTTATCATATAGTGGAATAATAGGGTTATTTTCATTCCAAACACCAGCTAATAGATTTATACTAAGGTAAAGGAGCAATAGAATTTAAGGTTTAACAAACCTTCAATATCACTTTAAATTTGTCTAAGTACACCCATCTTTTTTGTTTTACAATGTAATTCATGTGAACCAAGCCCCCCCTCACACACACATACACACACCAGTGAGTGAGAAAGCAGGCGCATTTGCTCTTTTGTAAACTGCATGGAAACATATGGTCTGTAGTCTGTCGGTCAGTTTGTCAGTGACTCAACACAGTTTCACACACACACACACACACAGAAGGGGTCACACACAAATTGTGCCCCCCTCACTATCTTCACGGGCTATGACCCCTTGGACTTTGGGCCTGAAGCCAGGAGGCAAAAAAAATCCTGACAACCCCCACACTGTGCATGAAAATAAAGAGAAAAAAATAGGAGCACAGTGCTAGCTTTTATCCTCGCTGACACGTATTCATTGCATTTAACAATGGTTTATACACATGGAAAGGGGAATGGACAATGATTCGGCAAACAAAAAAATCCAGAGATTTCCCAAGAAGAATGATTTATCCCTGTACGTTTTTAATGTCCAGTTTTTGCTCTCAGACAGAAGCTCTTAAAATTTTGTTTGGGAATTACATGGACAAACACCTACCATGTACCCACGAAAGACATACACACACACTTCCATGTCCATTATATTTGCACACTATCTTAGTCTACCTAACTACCTAACATACTTACAGATACACACACACACACACACAGTGTGCTAAATCATAGATTACAACAGTGGCACCTTGGGTCAAAGGGAAAAAGTGCAACATGTGCGTATAACAGCCGCTTACTAGAAGTCAAATGAAGAGACACAACACTGTGTCTCACCCCAGTCAATAGATAGGCTTCTTGGGAAATGAGGTCGATCGGCCCCCCAGCTTCTTGGCCCTTTTCTCATGGTCTTATCAAGAGTTTGCTCTGTAACTGGCCTCCAGTAACTATTCTTCTATTCTATACTTCCATATTGTTTTTTCAATTATTGCTAAATACAAAGTGCTTAACATTCTTAGTGCCTATCTAGCAGAATAGAAAGAAGGATTTAGTTATAATGCAATAAAAGGTGCACTCCTCAAGTGCATGCTCAATAGCACTCTTGACGTTTCAAACCAAAGCGACAATATTTGTGTAATGTTGGTTTCAACCACAAAGCGAATTCCAGACACAAATCAAGACATAATGTAGTTTTAGCATCATGAAAACATGGACACTCTACACCTTTCATCTAATAAAATGTCCACTAGAGGAGTGGAACCCGGTGTGGTCTTCTGCTGCAGCCCATCCACTTCAAGGTTTAACATGTGTCTTCAGAGATGCTCCTCTGCATTATCATTTATATTTACATCATTTAGCAGATGCTTTTATCCAAAGAGACTTACAATAAGTACATTTATCAATAGCTGAATAGGTCATACACCAGCTATTGTAAGCAAACAACATTCTGTTAGAATAATGACAGCAGCATGTCATCAGGGCTAAGTTAGTTATACATTTTACAACATTCATTATCTATTAACATTCCACCATTGCGGCACCAGGACTGAAAATAGTCAAGACTGAGCTGAGCGACTTATGTGCCCTCGTAACAACGGAGGTGCAATCCAACCAGCCGCTCTGGTTGGGACCTGGAACCTGATCATTGCTTAGATGTATAGTGGGGCAGTTCTTTTTTACTGCCTTGTAGGCCAAAACCAGTTTCTTGCCGGCTGTGATGCAGGCTGTGATGCAGGATGCGGGCCGTGATGTCGTATGCGGACCGCGATGTCGGATGGGGGTTGGGATGGGGAGCCAGTGTAGGTCTCGGAAGAGGGGGGTTACATCATGTAACTTACAGTACATGGGAGAACTTGGGTTGGTTGAATACCATTTGGACACTTTGTAAGGGTCTGGCAGGATATCACTAGAGGTTTGGACCAGGAGCTGCATGGCTTCTCTTGTGAGGAAGGGCCTTATCCCTCTGATGTTGTAGAGGGAGAATCTGCAGGCACGGGTGGTTGCAGTGTTGGCTGTGCAGGATAGTTGATTGTTTAGGATGACACAGAGATTCTTCACAGTTGGAGAAGAGTACACGGCAGTATTCTCAAGGGTGATGGATAGAACTTCACCAGGATGTAAAGTAGCTCGGTCTTATCGAGGTTGAGCTGTGATGCAAAGACATCCAAGCACTGATGTCAGCGAGATCCGAGTTGCGTGTCAGATGGAGGGAAAGAGAGGTAGAGTTGGGTATCATCGGCATAGCAGTAGTAGGAGAATCCGTGTGAAGAGATTACAGAGCTAAGTGATCTGGTGTACAAGGAGAAGAGTAAGGGTCCCAACACATAGCCTTGGGGAATGCCAGTGTTAAGTGAGCAGGGTTTGGACAGATGTCCATTGCTTGACTTCCATGACTTGATAGGGCTGATCTGTCAAGTAAGACTCAAACCAGGAGAACGCTCAAACACTGTGGACTGTTGGAGAGATACCGGTCTGTAGTTCTGGGCCCCCCGTCTAGGGTGGGGTTCTTTAGCAGTAGTCTGACTCTAGCTATTTTAAAGGCAGCTAGGACCAAGCCTGTGGACAGAAAGAAATTGATCAGAGAGGTGAGGATAGGTAGGATGTCATTTGAGATGGCTTGAGGCGTAAGGATAGGGTCAAGTGGGCAGGTGGTTGCCCGGTTGATTATGATGAGTGCACTCATGCACTCATCATAATCAACCGGGTGTGGTGAGGCTAAGGGAGGAGGCTGCATTATCAGTGGACAGGAGGGAGAATTATTCAATTGATAGTAGTAGGAAGAGCACGGTAGAGAGATGAGGGAGAGAGAGATTTTAGGTTGCGACGGCAGGTGATGCGGGTTGAAGGTTAGGGCTGAGAGGGGATTTAGAAAGAGAGAGAAGGGCACAAAGTGATGATTGGACACTGGGAGGGGGTTACCACTATTCCAACATGTGGTTATTTGAGGTACAAGGTGTTTTTGCACAAAGAACTGACACTCACTCAATATTTTGTCAGACACCATTCTCTGAAAACCTTTCTGCTGATTGGAGGGCTTTTCCTGTAAACGTTCGCGCCACCTGGAAAAAGCCCAGAGTCCCTGCAGTTGAAACGTGCCTATATAGAACACTAAAAGCTAATTTCGTTTAATGTATTTATCAATGGCTAGCTGCTAGTTTGTTCTAAGACTATACAGATCAATAAAACTACCTCGTAAAGTGAAAATATTTTTTGTGCTGTCATTTATTGATAGCCTAACTTTATTTTGGCTAGGTTATGCTAGTCAGTAACACATAATACTAACTTAGATAAATGAGAGAGAAAGAAATTACCATTCTCTTGGAGACTGAGAGGAAAGAGGTTGTAGGTCATTATCCTCTGGCTCAGAATTTGATTCTGGCTCTGGTGGTTCAAACATATATGGCTGCACTATACCAATATAGCTCGTAGACCGAGTATCCATTTCGCACTCTGGACCAACTAGTGGTATTTGACAGTTGAGAGAGGCGGCACCTTTCCCGCGATTAGGCGTGGCTTCGGCGCCTTCAGCGGACACACCCCCAGCGTCTGAGAGCAGAGAATAGTGGTTAATATTTCACAATTTCAAAACCTAATTTTATATACTTGGCGATTTTTGAATTCTTTCAGATTTGGCTGGGTGGTTAATAACATATTTTTATGTGGTGTGACAAACTCACAACACATATTTATTTATGCTTTACACGATCTTTAAATCACCCTGTCTTGCACCAACCAACATTCCACAGACAGTCACTAAGACAGTGGTTCTTAACCTGGGTTTGATCGAACCCCAGGGGTTCGGTGAGTCAGTCTTAGGGGTTCGGCGGAGGATAAG
>JAOEHI010053721.1:0-14861 GCA_025447815.1 Percopsis transmontana | reverse complement strand
AAGACAACACACACACACAGACACACACACACACACACACACACACACAGTATATACAATCACCGGCCACTTCATTAGGTACACCCAGCGAAACAATGCAGTGTAATACAACAGTCCCCCAATAAATTAGACTGCATTAGTTTCACTAGGTGTACCTTACGAAGTGGCCAGTGAGTATATATATAACAACACACACCCACAAAATAAAGTGGAAGAAACTAGGAACCAAGTAAATGCAAGTGTAGACTGTTTAATGGCAAAAATAAACCAGGAAGCCAGCAACTACTGTCAGCAGCCAACATTGCAAGACTGAACCCTGGAGTGACGTCAGCTTGCTATATATATATATGCTATATATATACTTATATACTGTATATATAGCATTAGACACGCTTTATGCAGTCCAAGTTGCACACACCTCATGTGACTCATATACTCCCCTTGTCCCCAATATTTTCTAACATCATAGAAAAGCAAGCTTGAGCAATCTCAAGTCTTGAATATGATACACATTGTAATGATTTAGTCACTGTAAAGATGGTGTTCACCTGGTTGTAGGAGTCTTTGACAGAACATAACTCAGGTACTTAGATACTCAGATACCCCTTAATCCATCTCTCTCCCTCTCTTTTTTCTGGTTGATATAACAGAAGTTTGGGTGGGAGGAGGAGCTTAATTCCTCCATGGCTAGTAAGCAGCCCTCATTGGAAACCTGATCCCAGCTACCTCTCACTGCCACAGATTACGCAAAGCCCCCATAATGTCAGGACTGCTATGTTCCCGGAATGAGGGATTTTGCTGGAAGGTTCCATTGGCATTTTCTCAAAAGGTCACCTGAGCTGTTATCACCGTTCAGTCGCATGGCTTCTGGAACCATGCTTTTTCATCAAAATGTTCAATAATATTGGGGCCTTATGAACTGAGCCCTTAAGTAAGAGTTATTGATTTTAGAGGAATAGGTTGAGACAATATCTATAGGTTTGGCCTTTCCAGCATGTTGAAATTGGAAATTGGAAAGCACAGGGCAGAAATAGTTTGTATATTCTGATGTTGATTAAATGAACTGATACAGCTGCTGTAAGCAGGCAGGCTATCAGGGGACTGAGTCTTAAGATACAGAATCAGTAAAATCAGTAAAAAGTAATTTAACCCTGAAAACTTTTCAAAATCATAGCGCTTTGATAGTTGAGATTTATCATTACATTCTTCCTGATGTAAGGAGTAGGAAATATGGTAAAATCCAAAATCAGCCTTCAGTTGTCATACTATAAAAGATTGTATGTGCAGCTGCCATTCATTTATGCAATGGCTACAACCTTTCAAGATAAACCAATAGAACATCTAGATTACTAGATTACTGTTTTTAAACCACACTCCACATCATGCCATGGCCATATACAGTATTTTATAATCTTATGTTGGTCCAAATATTTAACTCTGGTACAAAGTATCTTTCCTTGTTTAACTCTGAACAGCGTACTTAACAAAGTCATAACGTCAACATATGGGAGTCTGGTACTATGGTAAATACTTTTGGTAATTACGCTATCTGGCTCCATTAGTTCTGCTAGCCGTGCTGTCTTTTAAACTATCACAAACCTTTAGTCATTTCCAGCTGACAGTACATGGGTGAAGAGATGCTTGGTCGTGAATATGCCTGCGTGTGTGTGTGTGTTTGCGTATTTGAAAGGATGCGCCATTAAAAGTAATTGGTCTAGTCCACCGTTAGCAGAGGACAGGAGAAAGCAGGAAGAGAGGATGCTTAGCTTCAGCTCATTAACTGACGCCTGTTAGCTTGGAAATAAATTGGGTGAGATTCCAGCACCAGAGAGGCGGATTACTTCATTTTTCTCCTCCCCATGACCAATCCGTCGTGGGCGTAGTGAGGCAAGACCCCCCCCCTCTCTCTACCCCTCTGACTAACATATACACAAGCACACGCGCCATATGGGTGTGAGCAGATAAATGTGCAGCTCATGGTCCTGCAGCAGATGTGAATGAGACAGGTGTCAGATGACTAGCTGCTTGCCATGGGTTAGAGGTCACCTCGAGCTATAGTATCTGTGACTGTCTGGGCCCAGAGCCAGGCAGCGGGGCTCCGTCCAGTGGGACTGATGGCGGAAAAGCATTTTTTGTTTTGTTATAAAAGAGGGCAGCGTAATGGGGTTGAGACGAAGCACAGCATAAGGACAATACCACAACACATAAACCCCCCCCCCATTGCAGCGGTTCTGTAATGTGGTGTGTTTATCTTTTTGGGGTCAATGCTCATGGCTACTAACGTGTGATTCAGATACATCATCTGTGTGTCCCATCGTTTCCAGCAGATATCACTGGAACACAGGAGTTTAGAGTACCATTGTAGAATAACCCATAAAAGCCTAATGTGTTTTATTTCTTGTTATTGAGAAAACCTTGACATGTGGCTAACGGTATTACCATCCTTATTGTTACCCAGACAAAACTGGGGGAACATTACACCTGGCAGACGGGACTATTGAATTAGGAAAGAAATTAGGAAAGAAATTCATAGGATAAGGATAAGGACAATCCTTTAGCTCTGTTATGTGAGAGAACATCTGCCTAGAATTTCTCCTGTAGTCAACTTACACTCAGATAAACATTCAGGTGTCATTTTGTGAATGTTGATATTGACATTGCTGTTTCGATTACGCTGTATATTATGTACACATGTTAACTCCTTTTTCTGTGGGTCGTCTGACGCATGCATCCATATGCACAAATGCATGATACGGTTTGATGCGCGTATGCAAAATGAGGGACAAACGTGCTTAAGAATGCATGCACAAACACGCACACACTCATGTCAGTGCGTGTCAGCGGTCAGTGTTTTGGACAAGCCTCGGAATCGGTTGTCTGTTTTTCTCTTCCTTAATGACATTATTAATCAGGAAGTGTCGGCACTGAGATGTGAGTCCATAAACAATTTGGTGCAACGTGCTTCATGGAAACAGGCTTCATTTAATATATTATAGTTAAGCCTGCAGATTCGGCCATCCTTGCTTTAAGCGTGAAATAGAACCAGAGACTCTTAATAAAAATACTTTACATTACCTTATAAAAGCATGAAGTAGTCTTGGTTGGTTCACCCTGTATATGTGGTCTAAACTACATAACATGTTACATGATTCAATCACTGGAGTCGACTAAACACCAAATCTCCATCCATAAAGATGTACTGTATACATTTGCTAAAGTTTAGCGACAGACCATGGTCACCAAGTCTCATTTCTGGATGAATGAAGTCATGCACACATCATGCACTGAAAGATGCCAAACTGAAGGCTATTTCCATCACACGCACACATACACACATGCCCACATACACACATGCCCACAAACAGAAAGGGAGAAAGATTTGTGGGTTGTTGGACAATGCACTCAAACTCATGCCAGACTGCTGAGGAGAGTGTTAACTGGATTAGTCATGCATGCCTAGATTTGTGTGAGTGTGTGTGTGTGTGTGTGTGTCCACACTGGATATTGCTGAGGATACACCAGCAGGGCCGAGCGTGTCAGGCTGGCGCATACCTTCATGTTTGATAAGAGATTTAATTCGTCCTCGCTTCATTAACGGATGTCCTTTTTATTCTTGGACTCTCGCCATGTCCGATTCAAGTGTCGTCTTCCTCAAGTAGCCTTATGACAAACCACCAATATCAATATGAATGCAGTCCAAATAGATCTGCATGCAGCTCTTGTAAGGTTATTTATTTGTATTTTTGCAACATTGTATTAAGAGTTGTAAGTGAAGTGAACATTGGTGTGTGTCTGTGGTTAAATATTAATATTGCGGTAATTGTCTTCCTAATTGCTGACTAGGGCCCGGCTGTTGCTCCAGTCAGTGTAATACAATAAGAATACAACATTGCATCAGCAAAATCAGCATCCGCCCCTCCCCAAGACACATGATTGCCCCCAGCTTGGATTTCATCATGGGAGAATATAAGACAGTTTAAGCTAATGATCACTTTACTACCTGTGTCTTACTCCCCTTTTCTCTCTCTTTGTCTCTCTCTCTCTTTTCCTATTTCAGTTTCGTGTCAACCTGTCCCCACCTCTGTGTGCGACCCAGCAGGGGCCCTGAGTGGCATGCAGCAGGAGCCGACATGGCACCTGCATCTGACTGGGCCCAAATGAGCCGTGATTAATGACAGGGTCCTCCCGGCCTGAATAATGACTCTGCTGCTTCCTTCTGATTGGTTCATGGGGGAAAGCTGGGGGCTGGTGGATGACAGATCCATGCACATACGCTGGTGTACAGGACTGTTTGCAGCTATGTCAATATAACGGATCTGTTGGTTGGCTGCTGTTTTAGGAGGCATTAAACTGCTGTGTCCCATGTCTCCACACCAATTTACAGCTGTGGGAAGGAGCGCCTTTTGGGTACTGGAAGTAGATGCAATGACAGTGCCATTGAATGGGTTCTTTGGTATATCTAAAGCCTAAATCCTAGTCCTAATTTTGGGAAGGGACAATTTAATATAAAGTAAATCCTTTTGGTAATCCTCAGAAATAAAATTGCATTGTCATATAAAAAGCAAAAAAGTGGTTAATATATACCTTAGCACCGTTACATGATAAAACTCAGACTTTCAATTTCTAGAAGCTTACAAACCCAATGTAATTCTATAAACTCAAAACTGTCAGCTGCTCACAAAATACACTAGAAGATATTAATGCTAGCTGTAATTCTTTTTTGAGATGCTTTTATTTCCTGGGGAAGTGGTGATTTTAAATTTTTTAAATCTATTGTTTTATTATCTTTAATTAAATGTGCATACTTCACTGGCATCATAGGCTGTTTCAGTCGTGTTATGCTAAATTTGTGCAGCTTATTCATTTAAATTAGAATGTCTTATCTCGAAAACAGCTAATGAGCTGCCTCTATGTCACTTTCATTGACAAACTATAATTACATCCAACAGCTACGTTTTAAGGTTGTTGCGTTTTAGACGATGGAAATAACAGTTGAACCAGACATTCGTTCAATTACCAAAATATCAAGAAATGCCAGTGTGACTCATTATTGATTCAGGACTGCTGTACTTGTTGATACCTTCGTCATTCAGCAGACTTTTGGCTTTTGTTTGTATATGGCTGTCTTATCTCTTTCCGCCTCTTATTTCTCACCCTCGCTATGCTGCCGACTTCACACAAACCCACTCACACTCTGCTCATCTACTGAACTTCACAAAAACACACGCACACCCCTTGCCATTCCATGGCAACATGCAGCACAGCAGGTGGTCCATGCCAGTTTGCCTGCACTTTCCCAAAACCCCCAGCCTGCAGCAGTGGTTTTGCACTTGTTCCCTACTGCACCAGACCACTGAGCATGGCCGCGCCAACTGGGTGATGGACACGTTTTGGGAGTTTGTTTCTTCGCAGTCTACATATGTGTGGGTGTTTTTCAACACAGTTAACAGCTATTAATGTTTCCACTAATTAATAACTGTCAAATACACAGACAGAGCAGCAGCAATGCACGGTAATGAGATGCTTTAGTTAAGTGAATTATTTATGTGAAGGTAAGGCCTGTCTCTCATAGGTGATGTATAATAGAGCAGGAGTCTCAAAAGTTAAATAAAATAATACCAAAAACTCTCATAGCAAAAGATTCAGACGATGAATAATTAGAAAACGAAACAAACAAAGAAACATACAAAATGTCTGTGCCATATTTACACATAGATTTTACCAATAGCAAGCTAATTACATGCATGGATTTCAACAGTTCTGCAGAAATGTCATGGCAAAGACAAGCAATTAGCCAGTGTTAAAGCTTTCCTTAGGATACCTTTGCATTTTTTTGAGCTGGATTCAGCAAGAGCTTAATTTACCAGCTTGCACCTTTTGGTAAATAAACAAATGGGGCTGCCTAACCCATATTTCAGTTGAACTACTGTGATTGGTTTAACACTGACCGATCAGTTGTGTCGAGCAGGGACGCTTGAAAATTATCGCGAAGAAGGATAGGGCCAGACCAAGGCTGGGTCAAAGCTAACTTGTTTATGATGTATACAGATTTTTAACGTAAATATTTTTTTCTTTTCTTCCTCTCCATAGCTCAACTCCACTGAATGGAGACAAATGTATTCAACTGGAGGAGCTGGACTAAAGCTAGCATGCCAAGGGTCTGCAAGCATGTGCTCTACTGAAGTGTTCATAAAGAGATACTAGGGGCCCTATTTTAACGATCTACTGTAAGCGTACGGCGTGAAGCGCATGGCCCAGGTGCATTTAGGGCATGTCCAAATCCACTTTTGCCAGTTTAACGATGGAAAAAATGGTTGGCGTGCCAGGCACATGGTTTAGAAGGGTTGTACTTAGACTCTTGATTATTCATGGGTGTGTTAGGACATGAAACATGGAAAAAACCAATCAGTGTCATCTCCCATTCTGTTTAAGAGCCAGGTGCGCTTGCACCTTGGCGCGAGCAACAGCAGGGTTCCATAAAATATCTTGATGTACACAACAGTAATCTTTCACATTGTAATCTTTTTATTTGTGCGCTGATGCGCATCCCTGTGTGTGTAACAAGCAGAGTGTAAGCGCGTTGTGCACCCGCCTATGTAGTCAAATTACTGTCTTGATAATGCGTCCTTAGAATGACAGTCTGCACCATTGACTTCAGACCAGGATTTTGTTGGTCATTCTGTTGGTCAGCTTTCCGCTCCCTCAAGATAGCAAGTCGCCAACAATTTGACCACACCACATTTTAAGACCAACACGCCCACGGGTGCTCAGATGGGAGCAAGTGCATTTGCTATTTAGAAAACGTGGGTGCTGGATGGGAAAATGGCAACTGCAAAGACACTTGCATCGCGCTTGGCGCCTCTCTGCGCCGAGTGACTCCCTAAGAGTCTCACCCCAACATTGCCTATATTTGATACTTGGGGTGTAATGATGTTTGTGGAGGTAACGTCTATCCAATTCACTCCTTATTCACTTTATTATTGTGGCCTCTATTGGGCTTTTGGTGGGAATCTGAGTCTTCTTCGGTCATGAGTGTCAGTCGTTCCTACATTACCTTTTTTTTAGCAAGCAACCCAACTCCAAGACCACAGTCTGTCTGCACGGATATGCTACACAAAAGAAGTTTTATATTTACTATCCCATGTATCTGTCAGTCTGTCTATTATAGTTCAGTGCATTGCCATCAGGTAGCCCACTGAGTCCCTGGGTTTCCCAGTTTGATCTGTTTGGGTCACCTCCATGCCCAGGCCTACTTGTCTGGATAATTAGCTGGCCAGCCCTGGCTGCCAGAATCTGTGCCCCATGGATTTATGATGCCAATGCCTTGTCTGCTCCCAGGTGGTTAGTGTGTATGTGTGTATACAGGCAATGAGGCCAGAGGAGACATGACTGTCCTACTAATGAGGGGACGCTAGGTTATTAACAGCAGGCCAGACAGGGGTCACAGATATGGAGATAAGGCAGAACCTAGGTAATAAATCGTGTGTGTGTGACAATAATATTGTGTGAGGTACATAAATGGCTTAAACTGTGCGTTCTAATGCCTGGATTTTTTTTCTCACAATTCTGCTGCAATGGCAAAAGTATTGTATACAGTGTACACAACATTTGCATTTATATTTTACAGCATTTAGCAGTCACTTTTATCCTAAAAGACTTACAATTGGTTTATTATTTGTCAATAGCTGAGTAGGTCATACACCAGGTACACAGTAGATAATTGTATCCATTTCTGCATTGGCTTCAACGGTGTGATGGTTTCCACAACTGGCAGGTAGTCAGAATCATTAGGCGCTTTTCCACTGCAGGAACTTGGGCACCTCCCAGGTGGCGTGAACGTTTACAGGAACGGCCCCCTAATCGGCCCGTTCAGCCTTTCTGTTTCCATTGTGGTGCTGGAACTACAGACCTACAACATTGCCTTTGCTCTTCGATTGCGACATAAATGCCAAGCACGACAAAATAATGATATATTTCTCCAGCGGTAGCACGCCAATGCCAACATTAGAATGTTAAACCAGCGATTTTCCAGATAACGATTACCTCGAGTCGACAGCTGAATGTTGCTCTAAAGTTGCTAAAAATGTAATGGCTTTATGGCAGCTGTAATTAAAGGAATTAAAGGATAAAGGAATATAATGGCGCTTGTTGTTGTTTTCCACTCTCGTCGTGATTAACCAATAAGCGCAGAGCCCAGTGCAACAATGTTTCAGGGCCGCTCAGAAGTACTTACCCTGAGTAGGTACATCTTTTGGCCCCACGGAAACGGCCCCTAAAACTGCCCCGAGATCCTACAGAGTTGGAACTTTTTGAGTTTTTCAGGCTTCAATTTTTTTTAATGAAGAGTATTGAATTGAGGACAGCAACCAGGGATCATAACATTTACTTTGAGCAACTCTGGTACACTTTGTACACTCAGTGTATGATTCATTAAACACCTGGCTCTATTTTAATACATTGTACTAGACATAAACACAGTTCTCCACACAGTTCTCTTCTGTATTCACTTTCCCGTGGGTAGCTAAAGTGTAAAATCATGCTCTCTTCCCACCTCCACCTGTATGAGTCATCATTTATTTATATATGTGAGATATGAATCTGTGTCGGAATGAGGAAACAGACACTTTAGATGTATGGGAGTTTCAAAGTTTTATGCAAGCCACATGAAATTTTGTATGACTATAAATATAAGTTACTTACCTCGATGTTCTATTTCAACTTGCTTTCAACTTGCTCAATGAAAAATTTTAATGACAGCATATGGACTCATTGAGGTAAGGAACATATCATTGATATCGACAATCACATACCTGCAAAACAATTTTTTTAATTTCAGGGACAGGGAGTTTTGAACAATTTGTTCAACTGTTAATATTGAATTAGGGTATCTGAATGTGTATAAATGCAGTAAAAAAAAAATCTGAGGAACATCATTCTTGCCACTGAAAAGAAGGGAAGAAACCTTCAGAGGGAGTAAACAAGTGGCAAAGACCACTTTATTTTCTAATACAGCCCAGAACATGGGTGAGCATTTCCCCAGACAACTGCCTAATTGACCATTAAAAGATAGACAAATGAAAAAAGGCCTTGCTGTCGTAGAAGAGCACTTAGAGTGGAAGAGTTTTAGAGAACTCCCAAAGTGCCCTGCTTAGACAGTGTTGACCTGTCTGACCTATTCAAGGTCTGTTTCAAACATCCATCTCATTCGCCAGTAGTGGATGATTGGAGTGAGATTGAAAATAGCCTCTCTCCACAATATGTACCTGTTTTGGTGTGTAGATTTTCCTCTTCTCAAAGAGAGAGAGAGAGAAAAAAACATGCATACAGTAAATGGAAGTTTTGAAAATTTCAATTACATTTGGGTGACCTTTGGGTGGGTGTCATTTATTCATGTGGTGAATGTGCACTTGGGTGTGGATTGGTTGCTCTGTCAGGTCTGCTTTCCGCTGACCTTGTTAGACACAGGCCAATCCTCAGTCCTCACCTCACTTCTTTTCTGTCTCCAAGACAAATTCATCCTCCTGCAGATAGTGGACCTTTGACTTCGGTCAGTCAAAACATCTTTCATAGAAAGGCTTTTTTGCCAGTGTTTTGGTTCCATACAGTATGTTCCAGCTTATCTTTCCGAGGCAGGGTCAATAGCTTGTAAAGTGAGAGACTTCTTTATTGTAATTCATTTTTTGGCCTTGTCGGATGCGTTCTGTGTTCAGAACCTATTATGAACTGGTCATGAATATAGACCACATACGATTTCATTATCAGCTTGCTTGAAAGCGTCACAAAATCACAAACAATTTGACAATTTTCAATCAAGTTCTGGAAACATAATATTTTGCTCCAAAACATGAATTAAATGTGGATTGAGTTGCTTGGCCGTTTTTTTGTAGAACACAATTTCCCACGATGACCCCTCAAAATGGCTTCAGAAAATGACTCCTATTGTTCCATGATGCAACTAGTTTTTAAGGATACATAATTATAGGGGATTCAAAGTTATATACATGAGGTACATTTTGCTATAGTGAATAGCAGTGGTGTTTGCTTGCTGGTGGTTAAAATATATTTAAATCTTGTTAGTATTTTTCTTTTTTTTGACTATTTCTTTATCCCATTTTGCATTGTAATTATACTGGAACTACACACTACACACAAATCTTCTATGATTCTTCAGATGTCGATAAGATAGTTTTCTATGGCAGTTTGGATGTAATGAATTACCTTTTCTGGGTAGCTTTAGCCAACTCTGCCCCAACGCTGGAGTGGAGTGCAGATAGGTAGATGTTTTGGAACATCAAAGTAGGAGTTAAAGGCAAGCACACCTGCGGATTCAACGGCTGTACACACACACACCTGACACTCATTTTTATTGCGTTGCTGCCTAAATAATATATCCTTTGAAGCGTTACAGCATTACAGACTACTTCATATTCATTTTTGAGAAAAAAAGTATGCCACTTTGAAATCATCTGTCACTCTTAACACCCATAATGTGGCCTAAAGCAAAATTTACTGTTTACTTATTTTTCTACTGTATGAAAGGCACCTCATAATTATATGATATTTTTATTGTTGTTGTTGTTAATATGCATGTTTTTTATATTTGAATAATTACATTTATGACTCTCCATCTTACACTCTCTATGAACTGAAAAATGATTTCAAGAGACTTTAAGAAGTGGTGGAGTTTCAGTGCAAAAAACACAGGACGTCTTTTTCCAGTCCAAGTCTGTGAAGTGGTAACAAACGTATACCAGTTTGTCATACTGTACATTTGCACTTGAATGCTCCCTACGATGATATTGGTGCACGTCCTTAATTTATCAAAACCACCAAAGAAGCTGTTTCATTAGCACACATTTTTAAACGTAAATTTCCAGGTGCTATCATGGCTGCTGTGAAACATTCCTTACAATATGGGCATCCCAAAACACATAAACAGAAGTACACAAAACCTGAAATGTTTCCATATACATGTCACCAATAGAACACATATTACTGAGGCCTTTATTAGATTTGCCTCCAGACAGTGTTCAGACAGCTGTCACCCCTTAAAGGAAAAAGCGAATGAATACTTTAATGTGCCAACCTTCATTTAAAATCAGCAGGCCAGATGTCAGATGTATTTTCATATTAGTCACAGCTCACTGGCTAAGGGGATGAAGTTGGCTACATCAACAGTGCGTGCTGGCAAACAGCCCAAGTCATACAGGCTTATACAGCCAGCAGCCCCAGCATCTGAATGACAAATCTAGGGGTGAGGGATAAAGTGATACAATTTGTTTATCTCATTTTGCCTCTGAACCATTCTCACGGGACAGAGCTAACAGGTGTCAAGATGGAATGTAAGGATGAACGGGGACTGCTTGACAGTGTCACGTCAATATTTATTGGCAGACCCCAACTCCATTTATCTCTCTCCTTAAACACAAATCTTTGATATTTGAAGAATAAAAACACCACATGCCTGTTTTCAAGTGTGAAAAACCTAGGGTAGTTTTCTTGATTCCTGCCTACAAACATCAAATATATATTCCTTCTTCTCACCTACTCCAACTTGTAGAGCTTTGAAGAAACTCTACAGGGTACATTGAAGGAATTACATGACACAGACATAAGTAACGCTAAGCTTCCTCTTTCCTCTCTTTTCCAATGAAAGTAGGACGCTACCTTTTTGTGTTATTACTGACCCAGTTGTTCGATAGACGAGTGAATGTGGTGTTTTTACAACAGTGCTCATATACCTTAATATATTATTGCATAGAGTTGCTTGTTCATTTAATTAAAATCCAAAATGTTGAGGTGGGAATTTTTCACATGCACTTTTTTTGAGATTTAGAGATTTAGAGATTTATGTTGTCCTCAAACAGGAATCTGTCAATCTTTCTTTGACAACAAATTACTTCATGGGTCATGCATGTGTTACATTCCATGATGGATCTTCTCTTTTTAAACTTTCTAATGAAAAGATGGGCCAGGAGCAAAGCTCCACCCATCACCATTTACAGCTTTGTTAACAAATTAATATGGTATATTATTTGCATTTCAAGTTCAATCTCTGGACGGCGGTGTTGGGGTTAGGAGCCGTTGAATAAAATAGGATAGCTTTAAGGCAAACCCAGTGGTTTGATCTTAGTTCACATGGCTTTAAAATAATGCCTTGGTTTCAGTCTCTTATTATCCCTCCTCCGGTCTTCCACTGTCTTCCGAAAAAGAAATAGAAATCAAAATTGCTTAGTATCATTTTAGACCTCTCGATTTTTTGTCTTTCTAAAGAGCCAATTCATCAAATACTTCACATTTCCACTGTCCTCGGGCTCTGAGAAAATGAGAAAAACTTTATCTATTGTTCTCAGAATTATTCACACTAACTCCAGTCTGTGTCTACAGATCAGCTATTACTGAAAGCAGCAATGTTTAATCTAGCTCTCAAATGTTTTCTTCATAGAGGAAATAAAAGGTATGTCTCTAAGGTAAATTAGTCCTAAAGTAACTATCGTCTTAAACACTGTTTGGTGTTGCTTTGTCAACAAATCATGCAATAGTTGTACTGTACCTAATCGTCACCATGCTTTCTGACATGTTTCCCCTGTCGAATCATTAGGGTACCAGCTGGCCTGCTAGGTGCTGTGCATTGGTGTCATTTATCTATCACCATGTATAAATAACTTATTAGGCATTAAAAGAAGATGATAATTGACATTCCACACCTCTACCCTAAGGCTAGTTCCCCTTAGGGTATACCACAGTGCTACACAAGCCCCAGGAAATGGCGGATGAGGCGGACAAGCTTTTATATAACTCTGCTCATGGATTTTTCACGCTGTTGACTTTTATTCATCCTGACTCTCCTTTTCTCTGCTTTATGAAGGAAACTGAGTTCAGTCGTTTTCATGGGAAAGTCTCCTCCCTTCTACAGTACACCATCTGGTGACCTGGCTGTTGTTACCATGGATACAGACATGCGATTGGCTGGTGCACCAAGGAAGGATGTGCACTGTATCACTTCAGCTAGACACTCTTCCAATACTTTGTGTTAACAAAAAATAGTGCACATTTGAATTTCAACAAGGAAATATTTAATATTATATAAAATAGACTCTTTGTAAATCATTGCAGATGTAATATACTGTAAATGTATCTTCCAACGCTACATAACCATCAACCCCAATAACAATAATGCTATTAGACAGATTTTAAAATAGCTTTTCACTGTCACCATTAGGCGATTGACGGAGAAGTGAAAGGAAGGGGTGAAAAAAAATGTCAAATGGGAAAGAAAGCAATGGACAGGGAATGAAAGAAATGGAGACTAGACAATGTAATGATATTTCATCGTAATGCTGTTACTGTTGAATAATTTAAGTGTCTACTTGCAGATATTAATTTCATATTATCTTCCTTTCACTGGGAGAATTAATGAGGATTGACATGGCTCACTTTGTGCTTTCAAAACCAATGTTGAGCTCTTGATAAGCATGTAACATCATCAATACACCAGGAAACTGTCTATTAAATTGTGCCATTAATTATCAACAAACATCTAGACCCACAAGGCACTGCGTCAGAACATTAAAACGTTGCAATTAGCAAACCATAGTGGCATTTGTCCCTTATGCGAGGTGCAGTGAAGAATATACCACCCTCTTTAGTGTCCATTATCTGGGGAAAGGTCAACTCTATACAGTGTGGAGAATATTTCAAGGACAAAGCTGTGCCACTGATATGCCATCTGTTTCAAGGATTGATAGTTCACTGCTGCAGCGATACGCCCATGCGCCTCTTAGCATTCACTAGATCTTCAATGTTTGTCTTCAAGGACGTGGTGTTGTACAGCGCAATAAAAAACCACGTTCCAGCATTATAGAAAGACGGAAGATGTAGGAGAGAAAGAGAGCAAAGCAGTGAGGGAGCGATAGTTGGAATAATATTCCATAGATATTGTAAGCCTTGTTACCATCACAGGCCTGAAATACAGCATCATAACACTGACTGCAAGGCTCCGAGAGCCATCATTTTGAGCTATGTTCTCCAAAAGCAGAGGTACGTCGCTCGGAAGAGCTGTAGTGCCACTTCAAAGATCTGTCATGTTCTGGGCCAGCTTTAACGGTTGAAAGAGAGAAGGGAGCTGCAGAGCAGGATACCATTACATTGACAGGAAACCCAATGGAGTTTTGAAAAGATGTCGATGTCTAGACAAAGAATGGCGTTGGGGAATTGCTTAAATGTTTTATTAGTCTCTTTTTGTCATTGGGTATCACTCCTGATTGTCCTCTGTATTTGTTTTGACCAGTGATGTACTATTTAAAATTCTATGGGTATCCCAGATATCTTTTTGCTGTCGAAAGCAGAGAAATTTGAGACTGTTTGTGGCACTTCTATCCTCTGTTGGCTTAGTTGGGGACATTTCATAAGCTTTTGTAAGTCATACATATTTTTTCTGAGTGAAAAGAAGTCTGTGCTGGATAAGCAGTCAACAATGCTCCAGGCACTTATGATTGAGATTTCATTGTAACATCAATCGAGAGAGATATAGGGACTTGAAATCGCGTGGCCTCTTTGTCTCATTTGCCTCAGCATTTCTCTGCACCACTTGTCTCAGTCTTCCCCTCTCTGCATGTCTCTTTATCTCTCTGTCTCCACACTGCTGGGAATTACATATTCATCTTGCCGCATGCTGCATCAGGTGACACACGGTTCATTTGACCCCTCACCCCGACAATAGAGACTGACCCTGGATCGCTCCTCCAATTAATCACCTGACCCGTCCCACCCCCCCCTCCCGACTTTAATGGGGGGGGGGGGGGGGGGGGGGGGGGGGGGGGGGGGGGGGGGGGGGGGGGGGGGGGGGGGGGGGGGGGGGG
>JAOEHI010053720.1:0-14862 GCA_025447815.1 Percopsis transmontana | reverse complement strand
CCCCCCCCCCCCCCCCCCGGCCCGCCCGCGCCCGCCCCGCGGCCCCCCCCGCCCCCCCCGCCCCCCCCCCCCCCCCCCCCCCCCCAGACAGGCGACAGACACACACACACACACACACACACACACAGATAAAAAATGTAATCCAGACCATGTGCTCCAACTGCAATCCCTCGTAATCCCACAGATGAAGGAAAAAAGGACTCCTACAGTCAGCATTCTGCGGCACAAATAAACCTAGACATGGTTAAAACACAGTTAATCTGATTAGCCTTTAGGCCGTCTAATTAGTGGGAACAGCTGACTGGACCATCATTTCTAGTGTTACTGCACCCTTACGTGGACACGTACACACACACACACACACACGCGCATGCGCACACGTATACACCAAAGATGTGTGTCTATCCCGTAAGTTTACCCCGAGCATTGTTCTAGATAAATTATTCTAGATAAACTATTCTAGATAAACTATTTTTTTTTACTTGCTTACATTCAATTGGCTGTCGGCCTTCTGCTCCCGTCCCGTCCCGATCGCAGAGGGAGGCGTTGGCCGCCTCCCACAGCAGCCCTCGCGCCGGAGCTCCCGGGGAGGAGGAGCCGGCGGAGGAGAGAGGGAGGGACAGGCTCCCCGGCCAAGCACACAGCAGCCTTAGAAGGAACGGCACAATCCATCACCCGCGGCCAGCCAACCCCGACCCTTCCTGCCTCCTCACACCGCCCCACACCCCCCTGTACCCGGACACCGGCGGGCCTGGGCATGTCGTAGGCCACGCCACCCAGAATGGCTGCAACAGCAGGACTGGGGCAGAGAGTAAAAAGACCAATGGCTCAATCACCAATGGACTAGAAGGTATGCATATACTGTATGTACTGCACACACACACACACACACACACACACACACACACAAACTAACAAACATTGTTCAGTAGATAATACATCATCAAACAAACTGATCGGGAGTATGATAGTATATTTTGATGTAATATAAACAGTATGTCGTGACACATGGTAATATGATTTACTGTAAATTCAAATTTGTAAATTTTAGTAATTTTGTAATAATAATTATTGAATTGCTATTACTATTTACATGCTGTAAATAATACCAATAATACTATAGTTTCCTTGATGACCTTCATGTGCCCCTAAAGTTGAGCAGAAGATTTCTGTTAGAAAATCCAACACCGTTAGGAAAGATAGATTCACATGTCCACAAAATATTAACATTCTGGACGAGATTTAATCCAAATACAGTAACACATATACTGTATATGTTACTCTGCTTGTGTAGGCTACTATTAGCTATGAATGATAATGAAAAAGAAAATGAAATACCACCATTGCTACTATTATTACAAATGTTGCCAAGTACAGGTACAGCACAAACATTGGGGATGTACATTTAATGGCATTTAGCTGCAAATTAAGGAAAAGAATGTTCTGTGCTTTAGTTAACTTGAGTTATATTGTAAATAAAGTGTGGATTATAAACTGTTTTATGCATGTTATAGGGTTTTTGCTGTGCTTTGTTGTTGTAGACTTGTACTGTGTGCCATCTGCAGGCAATGTTGAGAAGTGCATGCCAGTGTCAGTCTAGACACTCTGTGTCAGTACTGTACCTCTGCATTGCATCCTGTACACTTCTCTGTGTGGCGTTCCATAGCGCTTGGGTAGCAACTCTCTGTTTGTCTGACCCAACCCTATAGCAAGACCCTGTGGGTTTGTTTGTGTGTGTGTGTGTGTGTGTGTGTGTGGGTGTGTTTGTGTTCCTCTGCAGGGTGTGTTAGTGGGTGTGACTTTCCTTTCCCTGTCGCCCCTCCCCCTCCTGATGAAATGTGTGTGGTGTTTGTAGTGGAGCTGGATAAGGGACCATATGGACTGGGCATGGGACTCATAGACGGCCTGGTAAGCGAAAACACACAAACACAAGTTAGCTATCCTCTCAGACTATTTATACACATTTACAAAACATTTACCCAAACACTTACAGTAACTAAACCCCTTGTTCTAGTATAAGTGCATCCATCTAAGAGATTCTAAAAACAACAAGGCAGAGAGAGGCTAAGCCATTCCTACACTGCCCCCTCCTGCAGTGGCCCTCCCCTGCTCACACAGCAAGGTTAGAGGGAGGCAGATTAACGGGGTACTGCCAGCCCCCACAGGCACGAGGTTCTTTAGATCACTTATTTTTAAATCAGCCAATACCGTATTTTAATTGTGATAGCCTCTGTTTAACCTCTAGAGGGCAGTTGCCACACATTATACATTACAGAGCATTAACAGCATCATAGAGAGTTCAAGATCAAGAATTTAACCCATTGAGTCGATCATCCATACCTAATCAATACCTAATCATGAAAGTGTAGGGGCTTAGTTGCTCTTTAAAATCCCACTCCTTAATAGAATTATGATCTATGAATCTATGAATAGATCACTAAAAAGTCAAAGTTTACCTTTCTGCAAAATTCCACAAGAATCCGTCAGTAATTTTTTCTAAACGATCCTGCTGAAAGACAGAGATAACGAACAGACACTCAAACTAACACCCTCCTCTTCCTGTAGCACACTCCTCTCAATGCTCCAGGCATCTACATCAGGACTCTAATCCCCGACGGCCCGGCTGCCTCTGACGGCAGGCTGACGATTGGAGACCGCATCCTGGCTGTCAACGGCACTAGTCTGATAGGAGCCGACTACCAGAGGTACACTTTTAATTCCATCATTTTTATTTAACAAGGCTGTCTCACTCAGATTAGAAACCTATTCTCCTAATAAGACCTGGCTAACACACATACAACTACAGACACATTTTTAAACACAGTGGCACAAAAAAGATATATTTTTTTTACAGACAAATGAAATAGATTGCAACGGTCAGAAGAAGGCGATTTCAAACTAGTGACGATTGATGTGAATTCTGTTATTTAAACAATGGATGCTTTTCAAGGGACCCTTGACTTGTGTGTGACTCGTGCGGTGTGGCTGCCGGATAATATTGACGCCAGCATCAGTGGTCTCCCCGCAGTGTTAACCTCTCACGTGCCTCTCCACCTCTTTAGCCCATCGATTACTTTTAATTGATCGGCCGCGGTCCAGACAGTGACACTGCCTTATCTATACTCTGTCTCCGCTGAGCTTCTCATAACCGGAGTCGTACTTTTTCTTTCAAACCCACCCCCCTACCCAATTCTCCCCTGACCCCGTTCTCTCTACTCTGTATGTGCAGTGCGGTAGATCTGATCCGACTGGGAGGGGGTCGGCTGCGTTTTCTGGTCGCCAAGTCTGACCTGGAGGTTTCAGAGAAGATAAGTGCCTCCTCCTGTTAACTGACTCTCTACACTGCTGCCCTGAGACAGCGAACGCGCATACACAGCACAGGAGAGGGATAGTGAAAAGGGAAATATACAATACAAATACACACACACACACACCCTACACATGTACAGTACAAATATCTCTCTCAAATAAGTCATGAATGTGTATTGGTTAATACACGATACACCCAGTCAAACAGGGAATACACATGCAGGAACTGCCTTTCTCACCTTAACTCCTACTAGGTCAGCGTGACAGACCTTGCCACCACTTGTGAGCATACACCAGTCAGTGTTTGAAGTGGGCCAGGCCCAGCCAGACAGTATGCACTTCAAGGTGGTTTAAAGCACAGTAAATGGCAGGGTGCTACTTTTTAAGGCTGTGTTTTTGCCCCGGTCTTAAAATTGTTTTACTACTACAGTTTTTGAAATGATTTGCATTGGTAGGTCCAGACGCACTGTAGCACGATAAATGAGACAGGCTACCTGTCAAGACACAGCTGAAAATCTTTCAGACTCATCTTGAAAATGTTAAGTGTTTTCCTGACGTTACAATTACAACTTTACGACTTTAAATAATTACTATAAAATGCAGAATGAGTGGAAAGAAACAGCCGTCGGTGAAACTCCATTATTCTACAGAATACTTTTGAAATGAGATGTTTTGATAAACCCAGGTAGTGTTGAGGTCAAGCCCAGCATTTCACACACGACCTCAGCAGCATTTAACATTGGAACATCCAATGGAAGATTAATCAAGATCTATCACATGGCTTGGCATACACGCAGGGAAACGGTTGTTGTACATCGCTTAAGCACTCCATGGGAATTTAACATTGGAGGTCATTTCAGTGAAAAGGGGGAGATTATGGGCATTCAGAAAACAGTAGCCTACCGCATAGAGAAAAATGCATACAATTGTTGCATGTAAAAAAACAGCATATCACTGTGCTCGAATGCTTCTGCTGAAAAGTTTGACTAGTTAATACACTTTTCTCCTTTACAATGAAATGGCCTCCAAATTATTTAAAGTTTATCAACCAACATTATACAAAATTTACTTTTTCCAAAAGTGTACGCTGAAGGGTTTCTTTGGTTATACTTTATGTATCTGGTTATATGTAAATGATTGTAAATAATTTACACTATCATATTGTTTTGGACAAGAAATGCAAATGGGAACCTACAGGAAATAAAGTTGTTTTCCCTGAAATATCTTCAGTTAAACCCCTTTTGTTCAGTTTTGTTTAATCAGTGCAATAATTATTCTATTGTGTTTGATGGTTTGTACATAATTAATCAGTGGATTTCTTTCATGCATGTCAGTTTCTCTCTGTGCAGTGTTTATACTGTTTATCAATCAAAGCACTACTGAATAAAGTATTGGGGAGTAAACACATTTTACTGCCTGTAGATGTGTTTTTAAAATTATTTCAACTAGGAATGACAAATTGTACAGTTATGTAAACCCAGACAGGTGTTTGGAGTGAATTTGGTTTAGACTGCCTCTGGGGTAGAATTTGGGTGGAGCCATGTGGCATATTTGCTGAGGTCAGCAAACTGCAGACACTCAAAAGAACCAGTCAAAAGGTGTCTATTTTCCCAGGGTACAACAGGTACAACAAAACAAACACAAGAGTCAGGGAAATGTCAATCAAGCAGGATCTTTACACGCCCAGACAGTCCTAAGAAGAGGTTGACAGACCCACATTCAATAAGATGTCATAGACAAGTCAAGGTCAATAAGGAATTTTAATTTGTGCTACACTTTTTTTTTTTTTTTTTACAAATCACAAAAACATGAACATTAAAAATACATATTTATACCTCTCTATTTCCAAAACGTTTATGGTTTGATGACAGCTGTTCTTGGATAGCAAAAATATTTTTTTCTCTTTATGCAAAATAGAAAAAAAATATTTTTTGAAAAGCTCGGTCATTTAGCGGATAGAAAGAGCAGCATACAATCAATATGCATCTTTTTGTTTCAATTTTCTATTATTGTGCAACAATCATTACATCTGGCGCAGCTTGCGATCGATTGACAGCAAAATTGAGGCAGAGTGAGAAAGTGAGAAGACAGACAGGACAGAATGCAGAAGAACATTTGAATATGTGAAGATAATGAGGGCAGTGCCTGTCTTGTGGCCCCAAGCCTTGCAAGACATTGCTTCACAGATACTGTAGTATGGACCGCTATCTGTCCAAAAGGAGGGAAGGTAGACGAGGTTGAGAGAAACAGTGAAAAATAAAAAGAAAATACAGTATAATGTGGCATAATGTGAGAAATTAGGAAAAATTAAGTGTTGTGTTGGTCCCGCCCCTTGCCCTGATAAAACTGCCGGAAGTCTGCCAATGCATCATCGCAATCATTAATTATCATTATGAATATTATTAATATCAACATTGTAGTGTAGCAGTGCATCATGTTAAAGAACTGTGTTAATGTTTTAAAAATGTAAAGCTGTCTAAAGGTTAAAATAAAATAATGCCAATGGTAAAGTAGAAACATTTAAGGCTTTAAAGATTATTACAATAATGCTTTCCCCAGCTAAAACAAACAAATGTACAGAAGGCTGTTCCATCTCTTCCTCCTACTACTATCAAAACAGGGAAAACAACTAAAACAACAATCAGTCTGTCTACATTATTTTAGCTCCATGCCAAATCGATTTCCTCGGTTCGCCCTCTTTTTCTCCCCCCTCTGCACCACCACTCTAATGCTCTCGCATAGCTGGTGATGGAGACCTGGTGGTCTGAATGAAGCTGAGCTGGGCTTAGAGGAAACTGCTGGTTTCAGAACACCCTGCAGCTCTAGTCATGGCCTAAAGAGCATCTGCTTTTTGTTCTCCTTTTTTTGTTGTTGGAACAGGCATATGTTCAACCCTGCTTTTTACCATCTCTCTACTCCCTGAAGTTTAACTCAGTTTAAAACACTTCTAAACACCTGTTCTTCCTGCCAACCATGTGCGTCCTACGTGTCCGCTAGGACTGTGCGAATCACGGTTACACATTTCTCCTGTAGCCACTACAGTTAATGTTGGTGTATGTAGAACATACAAGGCAGTGATTCAGATCAGAGCTGTTTCTTTGGCCTACAAGTGATATTGATTTGACAACAAGGTGGAGAGGATTCTTCGTTCGCAGAGATTAAGTAGATATGAGAGCACTAAAGTATGCAAATGCCCCGTTAAGATCAACATCGCCTCACGTCTGTGCCGTCTGTGAATGCTTGAGCACACCTAAAGACACTGTCAAAACTCTTCACAACACTCACATGATTTTTGTCTTAAAATTCCCGATTGCCATGTTTCTACTTCCCTTCAGTTTGATAGAGGCTGCGTTGCATATAGTTGTGGCTGCGTGGCCTGCTGGCTGGTACAAAGGAGGGAGCAGTTGAAGGGTAAAGTGGAGGGTTGCTACGTCGGCGCCGGGACAGGTGCTTTACTTCCTAGAGTCATGCATCTGTGACGCCATGGTAACGATGACGGGCTGCTGCGCAGATGTGACCTGCGGCTGAGAGGAGTCAAGGCACTCCTCGTCCTCCACTTTGGGCCTCTTAGCCAGGGGCTCCTCAAGCTGCTCGGCCAGGCCTTCGGCTCCTGCGCTGGGCTGTCTGCTCACCAGGACTGGGGGAGAGCTGGACGCCTGAGCAGCCAGGATCTGCAGAGGGTTGCTCAGGGCTGGAGGGGAGGGGGAGGAAAGAAACAAGACACTGACTAAAGTCAGATCAGAAAGGGTTATTATTACCTATTATTTCTGGTTATTTAATTTATTATTGCTCTAGCCTACATTTTTAAAGATTAATAGTTATTTTCTTGTGTAACATGCAAAGCACATTGTAATGTCTTAATGTCTTATTAGAAAACTGCTATCCCATTAAGGTTATTATTATTATTATTAATGATGTAAACAAACAACAATCATAATCATCAACGAGGGTTTAATTCAACATGGCTACGAAGGAAGTACCATAGGCATTGGCAAGGCTGGTTGCTGTGGCAACGGCGGCAGTGGTGTGTTTGCCATTCTGGGTAACAGGACGAACAGGAAGTTGATGTAACCCCAGGGACAGTGCGCGGCCTTCCCCACCTTGGCCTATTCCTTCTACTGTCTGGATCACCCGCTCACGCTGCTGGACTTCTGATGGAAACGCACAGACAAACCAAATCACACCAAAACATTCCTATGCAGCATGTGAATAAAATAAATGTATATTTATGTTTATTTGACTAAATGTCATGAATGAGAAAAGGTGCCACAGAAAATGCATTTCTCCAAGCTCACCACTACCCTCCGCTGCCCCCTGCGCACCCGGGGTGGTACTGTAGGCAGAGGAGGCGGCATATCCATTGGGAGGGTTAGAGGCCAGGGGGGCACTGGCCACCACTCGCAGCATGGTGACAGAGGGCTGTGTGGGGCTCTGCAGCAGGTGGAAGGGCTGGACCTGGCCCCGGCCCCCACCTCCAGGAACTAAGGCTAGGGCCTTCCCCAGGCCCGAAGGCAAGGGCGTAGTGTGGGGGGGTGCAGCCATGATCACATGCTGGGTGCTGACCGGAGAACCTGGAGGCGAAAAAACAGTTGACTGCCTTTTGCTAGCATGTGTAAAACCTTAAGTAGCTCTGAGCGGCTACATGTGGGCCTACCTGGCGCACTCTGGGAGTACCTATACTCGGGTACAGACGCCAGTTTGTGAGCGAGTTGCTCGTGGTGGTCGTGGGGGATGGGAGAACCCTCTCTGCTGAGACACTCGGGAGTCTGTAGGCCACTGGAGGAGGGAGACAGCAGGCCCTGGTGGGTGGGGGAGGCTGGAGCACTCCTGATTTAAGAGAGGGAGGAAACAGTAGGCATTTTAGTGAATGTATATCATTACTTTAACAGCCAGCCTGTTTACACACATATGACCAATGCTGGGGGTACTGCAGGGACTGCCACTGGCACCTGTTGAGTGGATAATTCTAGAAATCAGACTTACTTTGTTCTATCCATTGACATGATAGGCAGGAGGAGAAGCAGAAAGAGGATAATGATTATATTGAGGGAAGAAAAAACAGTTTGTGTGTGTGTGTTTGCGTGCAGCTGGAGGTCATACCTGGAGGATAGGGGTCCAAAGGGCGTCCTGAAACAAGCCACACCTCTCTGTCGCCTCTTCCTGAACGCCTGCTCCACCAACTTGCTCTCCGAGGCGGAGTCCACGCGCCAAAAGCTCCCTTTCCCAGGCTCATCCTGGGAACGGGCCACTTTCAGGAAGTAGCGGTTCAGAGACAGGTTGTGTCTGATTGAATTCTACAATGAATGCCAAATAAACCACATAAATAGGGGAGAAACACAGCAAAGTATTCGTATAAGTACTAATTCATTTAGCCACGGGTATGGGGCAGTTAGTCACCAGGTTAACTGAAAGGCAAAGCTACCATCATCGTTTGGAATTGTGAAAAAGCCTGGAGAGAAAAAAAAAAGAAAACAGGAGAGACCGGCTCAACAAGACAAGGGTCCTTACCTGCCAGCCCTTGTCTGCAGTGCGGTAGTAGGGATAGTGTTTGGTGATGTGTGCGTAGATACCGCTGAGGGTCAGTTGTCTTTCTGGGGCTGATGAAATGGCCTGGACTATCAGCTGAGCGTAGGAGTAAGGGGGCTTGGACTCATCCTGGAAAGAAATTGCATCACCTTAAAACTGCACACGAACATAGGCAACCAATATTGTGTGTATTGGGGGAAATCACTTGTGGCACTGAAATAAAGATACCTTGTGGTGATCTTAATTTTAGCTACAGATTATTATTTGCCTTGCAAAATTCGTGCCCCATAATATTTACCTAATGTAAAATAGCTCTGTCTATATAGGATTTGTTTGTGATGGATCTATAATTTACGGCTGGATTTACTTTTATGCTCCCCTTTATCTTCACACCGACCACTACTCTTCCTTCAATATGTCAATATTCGAATAGTACTCGGCTATCATTTGGAATAATGATATTCCAAACAATAGTATTTCATAGTAGAATAGGCACATTCTAGCATGAGGCTGATATGCACAATATTGTATAATGTCGGTACAACTGTTAACATATTTGCTAAGTTTGATCCAAATTCAAATTTTGTTGAACAAAGACACACACACACCTTGGGGCTGTCTCCACCTCCCGATTCACTTCGCTGCTCAGCTGTCCCGCCCCGTTGCTCAGCAACACCTCGTCTCGTCTCAGAGACAGCCTTGGCAGCATATTCAGCTGCTAATTGAAGGTCAGAGGTCACATTGCGTCCATAGCGATACCCTGACGACCCTGCCCCTCGTGGACTGGCTGGACAGGAGTTTGGAACACTGAAGGAGGAGGAGGAGACAGTTCAATGATGTACCCTGACTTTAGAGTTGCTCTGGTTCCACATGTAACTGCAGTCATATTCTGATAAAAACGGAGTTGTTAAAAAAAATAAAAATATATTTAACAACAAGGCAAATTTATTTGACCATAACATACATAGATATGGTCTAGATACAGAGCTGGGTGCATTATTTACCCAATCCATTACAAATGAATAATTTTATATACAAGCACTTCCTGGATCACACCCCTGTATCAACCACTGAGGCCCTGTGTTTGACATGGCGAAATAGAAACATATGGTGTCATTTGGATTTCTGTGCCTGCCTACTGATTAAAAACTTAAGTGAGCGTTTCCCTTTTGCATACCAAGAGACTTTTTGGGTTTAGACTAACAGGCTTCCTCTCTTGTGCCAGTACATCTAAATTGTACTATGGTGAGCAATGGCTATTGGCTAAATGTGTCACAAATAATGTCCTATTTTTAAATTAAATACATGTGACCTTCTGAGCCCTGGGGCAATATCTAGGGATATGGCTTTGCCTAATTATTTTATTGCCAACGTGCCATGATAAACCAACTAAATGGGTGATAAGATAAATACTCCTCTATGTTGAAACCTACATTCGATATTCAAGAAACAGTACTTCACTAAGGCTGTCCGTCAAACCAGAATCAAACCAGCTGTTTACTTTTTTTTTTTTTTATCACTACACACCGATGGACACAAATACTAAAAGTAAATTAATTATTAACTAGATTATATCTGTTACTGCTGGGTGAACGCATAAGAAAAACAAAGTAAGCCATTGCATAAAAACACAAGCACACACACACAGGCACACAAACACACCTGCTTCTGCTGGTAAAGTAAACATTGGTTTCTGGGAGTCAGTGTGTGCGTTTTGCTTTGCTTTTGGCAGCGTAGTATCATAGCTATGGGAGTGTGTATAAGTGAGAGAAAGAGAAGCTAAGAAAGAACTGGTGTTCTCGAATGCATGTACTGTATTCCTCGGTCGGTAACAGGAATACAGGGAAGAGATGGTTTCCTGCATTATACGGGAGGCTCGTCCCAAGTAGGAACCATTGAGGGCTTGCTTTAAAAATCGCGACATCTAAACCTATCCTGGGAACAGTTAGGAAAAATAGCATGTTAGCTTAACACCAGAAAGGCCAAAACACTTGATTTTGAAATGTCAATTTTCATCTCAAGTTTACCCTCTCAGTGCTTTTTTGTGTTGAAAAATGTGCACACAGACCACTTTATGTTGCGTTTACGGGTGAGCAGGACTCGTCTTGCTAAGGCGTCACACTTAATTCCCACTACTCTGAGAACCGTACACTTTTGCATGCAGGGCAACAGAAGATTTGAGGATGTAGACAAGAAGAGAAGCATTATTCAAACATAACTTGTCTAACAGGATAAGTTGCTCTCAACAACATCAAAAACGGTCTACTGTTTAAGATTACTGTTGTTGCAACAAGTACAGGGTTTTTCTTCTTCTGTGCAGGGTTTTCCTTTGTGTGTGTACAGTTAGAAAGCGTTGTCAAAACAGTGACCAAAAAAGGCCACAGTGTAAGTACGTGGTGGAGAGGAGTGTGTCTAATTTTATGTGTGTGTGTAGTGTCCACATGTATTACAGTCAGTGCTGAGGGTGACTGGGAGGGGGAGGGGGGTCTCTGAAAAGGAAACCACGAATGGACGGAAAAAGGGCCTACAGGCAAAACAATCTGCCTAGTAGCCAATCAGAAGTTTGAAAGCTACAGCCCTTCCATATAAGGCATGTACACACAAGCTCACACGTGGGCACGCAAGGTGCAAAACAGGCCACCAGAGGGCACCCTTCCAACCACATGGTACAGCTAATATAGAGAAGACAAATTCAAATATATAAACATAAACAGACTCAAAGAAGTGAAAATGTAAAGCATGTACAAATTAAATAATGGGAAGTTAATCTAACAACAAACACAGTGCTGTTTCTAGTCTAATTAATATTTATCTTTTATTTGTATTGGCGTTTGTAAAGGAAAGCAGTAAGACAAAACCCTCCGCTGACCAAGACAAACACAACTTGCTTTGGTACATTTTATGAATAAAGTAAGCTAGTTAAGAACTATTTATTATTGAACTATGAACGGCATATATGGATGGAACTCTTACAATAAGAGAAATAAAACATTCAAACTAATGAAGCACAGTGTCACCAGCATTCCAAGGGAACAACGGACTAATGGATTCATAAGGACTTTACATTGCTTGCATGTCCTACACGTGTAAAACCGCCACACCTCTGTTCTGCTGCACCGAGGCGAGACGTGTGTGTGTGTGTGTGTGTGTGTGTGTGCGTGTGCCCATCCTCACCTGATGGTGCCCGTGGGCGAGGGCAGCGGAGAGCCGAAGGCCCGGAGGTGCTCCTCGTGCTGCTGCAGCGTGGGAATGCTGATTTTGAGGGGGGAGATGTGGGGCAGAAGTGGACGAGGGGGAGGAGAGGACTGCTCCTCCCCCTGCTCCTCGCCCTCCAGGAGAGACAAAAACTGGATCTTTATGACCGTGCTGGGAAAGCGAAATATACACCTGGAGAGTGGGACGGGAGGAGGGGGGACAGCAGGTGAAATAAACACCGAGAAGTGTGTGTGTGTGTGTGTGTGTGTGTGTGTGTGTGTGTGTGTGTGTAAGGGACGGGAAGGTCAGACACATGAGGAGGAGGAGATGAGGAAGGTGGCTTGCAGATACGGGAGTCAGAAGGGGAATATGTATGTGGAAAAAGGCATCAAAGGAGGGGTAGAAAGGGGTGGGAAACAAGATATTTTGGCAAGCAACATCAAGTGTTTTGTAGGTAAATATGTAAAATACATTTCTAAAAAAAGGTTCAAATATTGGGATACAGTGTCTTTTAGATCTACACTATGAAAAAAGCTTGAATGCAGTACAGCACGTGTAAGGCTGTTAAATCCAGGAAGGATTAAAGAAGTAGTGTCTGGGTGTATAAATTGGCCACTGGGGGCAGGGTGACGAGGACGTGGGTCCACGCTCCCACTCATGCGGGTATCTGCATGCATGTGCACATGTGCTTCATCCAATGGAGCCTTTTCACGGGCGTGTCAAGCACAGCTGCAGGTAATATAGTTGAAAATGGGTCCATTTGATTTAGGTATTCCAATAAGAAAGTGATTGACAATTAGTCTGGTACTGTAAATACCTTCTAGGCACATCAAATCAAACATACCCATTATCACAATCATATTAGCTGCAGCTGTGCCTTATTACACATCTGTAAAAAGGCTCCATTGTGTTCTTCAGATTTAAAATTAAATGCATGCCTACTGAAGTAAAAACACCTATTCTGCTCAGGTTTTATGCATGCACTAAACATGGAAACATCCTGTGCAAAATGGGATGTTTTAAAATACTAAAATTACAAGATATTAAGTCTTTCATAGTACCATTTGGATTACTCAAATATAGCAAAAATCACTTGCCTTCCAGTTGCATCAGTAATTATATTACAGTCAACAAACCCTTCAATCAATGTTTCTGTTAGGGAGATCTAATAACCCTTAAGTACAGCAAGTACACAGCCTTAACCAGATTAAATACAAATATATATACTGGTGCAACTGCATTATGACTAGGGATTACCCAGGTCATAGCAGTTTAGGCGCCCACGAACCAGTCTTTTTGTGTGTCTTATGTTTACTCCATGTGCGCCTTATACGAGCCTGTCAGTCTATACTTCCTGATCGAAGTCTGACGCGCCCCCAAACAGACGTGACAGCCAACCAGAGTCGACTAGGGCACGGCCCCTCGAACAGCTAGCCCCCACTAATACACACACACACACCCAGGACATGAGCTATGTTTACATTTCTCAGATTATTCATTAGCCAAATGTAAACGTATACCGTTTAAAAAACGCAGTTGCTAGGGACTCAGTATTTTCCATGTTTATATTTTACCTAACACATACGACAGGTGATCTGAGCTGTCATGGGAGCGTTTGTTTACATTTAGTTTTTTTTTACGGGACGGACACATTTGACCACAGGTCACAGACTTGCGGATATCTTTCTATGTATTTTTAAAATATTGCATATTGTTTTGCTCAAATTACCAAAACACATATTAATGAATGAAATTAAAACAATCAGTTATATAATTTAGGCGGCCGAATTCTAATTTAATACAGTTAATGAAAGTGTTCTTACAACACGTAAAGATTGTCAACATTTTTTTTTTGAGATTTTTTTTACAAGTTTACAAGCTAACCGTGTTAGCAGGCCGAATGCTGCTAGCATTAGCAAACATTCGTATGCATGGTAACTAACTAGCTAGTTTGCTTGATTTGGTGTCTAGCTATTAAATACAAAACTAGCATGTAAGTAGCGATGTTAGCTAAATTTCCTACTTACTCTCGGGGAAGTTGTAGTGGCGGTGCCCCTCTTCGCTGGAACACCCCGTCCACAAAAACCCCATTCTTCCCTAGACATCGAAGTAAAAAACCGTTCGCCTCGTCATAGGTGACCTGCAGGTGCCGTCGGGAGATAAAGCTTGAATGACCCATGTTGATGTCCACGGAGCCATGAGACGAATTCCGGCCTATAGTGACTGTCCTCTGGCGCATGACGAACTCAAAGTCCCGGCCCTCGAGTCTGGCCAAGGCCTGCGCAGGGGACGCCAGGCGTACGGGTCGGATTCCGACATCCTGAGCAACCATAACCGGCGGACTTGAGAAGGCAAGGGACGAGGCATACGCGTGGGAGGTCACGCTGACACGCACAGGACTGCACGGTGCGGACTGCAAAGCCAAGAGAGCTCGAGCTCCTGTGTGCTCCCGGTAGTCTGCCATCTTCTTTCGGGGGCCAACACACACTTCTCACACAGAGTTGCAACGTGAGAGTTTTTCGGCCAGGGCACTGCTAGCTCTGGTGCTGTCGGAACATGGATTTTGGAGGTTTGACAAATGCGGAATGGATTTTCTCTGGGATCGGAGCTGCGCCAATGTGCTTGTTACCGATAACAGGTGTAGGACGATCTTTCAAGAGATAATTTGACCTTTTTCTAGTCCTTTGACCTATGAATTTAATGTTTATCAAACATGCTTTTACAAACATAAAATATGTGTTAAATATATTTAACCTCTATGTGTGTGTGTGTGTGTGTGTGTGTGTGTGTAAATAAATAAACAACACATACATGTTCAATTTATTTATATTT
>JAOEHI010053719.1:0-14862 GCA_025447815.1 Percopsis transmontana | reverse complement strand
TTTGTAATCTTCTTTTCAAAGAAGGTTACAAAATCATCCCTGTTCCACATTGCCTGTTAGAAATGTAAACACTTTCTATGCCCTCTCCACAGAAGATATCTAAACACTAATTGTATCCAACAGGGCCACTTGACCCTATCCCAACATCTCTTCTCTAAGCCATCTCAAATGACAACCTACCATTCCTCACATCCCTGATCAACTTCTTTCTGGCCACAGGCTCGGTCCCAACTGCCTTTAAAACAGCTACAGACCAACTTTCCTCCTACCCACTTTCCTTTCCACAACCAGCACACAACCTCCTGGACCCAAACCAGTTTGGTTTCAAGGCTGCTATCTCCAATGAATCCGCTCTTCTCATGGTAACAGAAGCCCCGCACACTGCTAAAGCCTCCTCACTCTCCTCTGTACTCATTCTCCTAAATCTCTTTACACGGATTCTCCTAGCAGTGCTATGCCGATGACACCCAACTCTACCTCTCCTTCCCTCCATCTCACACTCAGATGGCAACTAGAATCTCTGAATGTCTCGCAAGACAAAGCTACTCTACCTTCCGGCAATAGACTATCCTCAAGTGGACCTATCAATTACCCTTGAGAACACCTGTCCAACTGCAAAGAGCCTCGGAGTTCTCCTGGACAACCAACTGTCCTGTGCCGCTAACATTGCTGCAACAACCCGAGTCGGTAGATTTGCCCTCTACAACATCAGAAGTATAAGGGTGTTCTTTACCAAATAAGTGGCACAGCTCCTGGTTCAAGCTATAGTAATCTCACGTCTAGACTACTGCAACTCTCTACTTGCCGAAGTACCGGTCTCTGCTTCCAGACTCTTACAACGAATCCAAAATGCAGCAGGACGCCTGGTATTCAACCAACCAAAGTTCTCCCATGTAACCCCCCTCTTCCGAAACCTTCACTGGCTCCCCATCTCAGCCCGCATACGATTCAATACAATGGCGTTGGCCTACAAGGCAGTAAAATGAATGGCCCCTCTCTACCTCCAAGCTATGGTACTTCAATCTACCACCTTGGCTGGCAGGCTGGCACCTCTGTCGCTATGAGGGTGTAAGAGTCACTCAGCCCAGTCTCGACTCTTCTCTGTCCTGGCGCCACAATGGTGGAATGAGCTTCCTGCAGCAGTCAGGACAGCAGAATCACTACCGATCTTCCGCAAGAGACTTAAAACCCACCTCTTCAGAATCCACCTTGGTTCCTCGACCACCTCATAGAACTCCCACTAACAGAAGTCCTCAATAACAATAAATCTGACCTAAGACATTCTTTATGTTATTTTAATGAGCCCTGTATCTGACTGCATTTGGAACAAACATGATATTAAGGAAAGTGGCCAAGGACAATTGTTTGGAAAGTTTCTCTGTAGAGCGAGAACGTTTTCACTAACCAGTATAGCTAGGCTCAAAGAGAACAAAGGTTCTCTTACATGCAGGGAAGGAAGAGAGAAGCGAGTCATTCACTGCAGAGTATAAAAGCACTCCTGTAGGTTTTTGAAGGTGGTTCATTTATTTAATTGACCAAGCATGATCTCTGTTATATTGTACCCGTTTGCAAACGTAATCAACCCCCATAAATACACTTTGTTTTGTAAGAGTCATTTATAATATAATTTCCACAACATACCCTTAATGTAATGTCCATTAGGGTTAGGTTTAGTATATTGCACATTAAGTTCAGTACTGTATGTACCTGATCTACTTGAATTAAACAATATTCTACTATTGCTTACTCTGTGACTGTCACAATTCTCTCCAGTATTTTCTAGTTCCTATTTCCTCCCCCTCACTCACTACACATTGCATGGCAGGACAAGACGAGCAGATCTGGAAATCAGACTATTGATGATCTGAGCCAATCACAATCTTTACTTCAACCTTAAACTAATGCCTGGTGCACACTAAAGGATTTTTGGACAGATTTTGGGTCCGATTCATTTATCATTTGGGAAGATATTTGGTTCAGACCAGCCTCGAGTAGGGAATGTCCTAGCGATTGTCGGCAGGGGCATTTCCTACTCGAGGCTGGTCTGAACCGATTATCTGCCAAAATGATCCTGTAGTGTGAGGGGTTTACAGACATAATCTTAAAGTTACCAACTGGCTCGGAGTCTCCCCGATATCGAAGACTTGAAATCCTGTAGTGTGAAAGGAACAGCCGATGGTGCGGAATATTCTCCACCAGTTGGCGAGAATACCAAAAGCATTCTGCACCACTCTGTGGGCTTGGGAGAGTCTGTAGTTGAATACCCTCTAATCATGGTCTATTTGGCGCAGGGTTAGACTGGGACAAAAAAATTGCCCTGGCTCAGACACCACCCACCAGTACCCATTCCTTGCGGTCCCCTTAAATAAGCATACTGTAGTAAGGATGTGGACAAGTGTACCAGTGCAAGTGGACTAGTGTACTGACTCGCTCTTGACTGACTCCCTGGTGATCAGAAGTGATCATGGAGTACACAATCTCCATACTCAAGTAGAAGTAATTCCCAAAGAAAAAGCTCTGCTAGAAGTCAATCTCATTTCAAAATATTTAATCAAATGTAAGTATAGCCAACAAGTATACAAGTAAGTGAAAATGTTGCGTGTGAACTCCACACCAATATACAGCAAATATCTTATCCTCAGAGACAGAGAGAGAGAAAGGTGAGAATGATAATTGATTGAGTTCATTTATCATATCTTTAATCTAGAACAATGATGGAACAAAGATGGAATCAGAATGACTTATTCATGTTTCTGTTCTACACAAGTACGCTACCATATCCAGTTGCTGACACTTTCCGGTCTCATTGCTTTTTGCACTTTTGCTCTCATTGGTTATTGCGGGTTTCCATCGCTGATCCTTTCACATTACAGGATTTCAATTGAAAATCCTTAAGACATTAAGATTATGTCTGTACACTCCTCACACTACACGATAATTTGGGCAGATAATCAGTTCAGACCAGCTTCAAATCATGAACACCCCCGTGATTGTCGGGATAGGTGAATTGGACCCCAAATCTTCCCAATTATCCTCTAGTGTGCACCAGGCATAATGTAGCCTGTAGCCATTCATGTTATCAGTTATACATGAAAAGGGCTATATAGCCAACTTAGCAGCTCAAGAAAGATAATCTAAATCAGTTTGTAGCTCTCACATGAATCCCACCATACCTGTTGGTAGAGCCTGTATTGACCAAACTTATACTGTACCTTGAATTTGCTTTTATTCACAGTATTTATTTTGTTATGTAATTGGCTTTTAATGTAATACAATTTTAAAACTTAACACTTGTGTGCATCTCACGATTAATGCTTTATTACAATATAGTCTGGAACTTACCATATCATGATTACAAGTGTGATATTTAAATTAAACTTTAAGTTAAAATAAACTCTGTGTCAGCCTATTTACTTGTGTATAGCCCATCTAGGACCACTTACAAACAAACATTATGTAGAATCGCAAACAATAAGCTACATGATGATTAAAGCTAATGAACCCACCCAGGTAAATTTCCGCCTAACTATTTGCGCTATTTTGAATCTTTTGATAAACCTACGCCGTTTGTCTGATTTCCAAGAAACTTCACATGTAGTTGATCTAATAAACTACAGTCATATTGCTGCTCCTTCCTCTTTGCCCTGGCCTCCTCTCATGCAGCTTGCTACCTCAGGAACTGGCTTCCAGAGATCCTGAGGAGAGGAGCAGAGGCTGAGGAGGTTTGAGGGCTAAGGAGCAGGGGAGGAGGCTGAAGTGGAGGGGTGAGGAGCTGAGGCCGAGGAGGTTGTGGAGCAGCCACAGGAGCCATGGAACTAGCGGAAGACCCTGGTAAATTACTGTCAGGGAAGGCCACAGCAACTACACAGACCATGCAGTAGTAAATGTGATATTGCTCCGCTTTTGTAAACTGTCATCTTGTAGGCCTACAAAAAGTATTGGAGCGTAATTACATTTATGGAAATATTTGCCTGCGCTACAAAATGCAGATCTTTATCTATTTTTTTTTACTGTATTCTTTGGGAAAATATGAATCCACTCTGCTTGCATTTACGAGTGTGTTGCTCCATATTCATAATAAAAATATACCATTTAAAAGTCCCTGCGTTTTTGGCGTGAATGACTGATGTCACTCTCCAAAAACACTTCTTGGGTAGGATACACTGATGTATCCTACTAGCTGCTTCGGCGGCAGGTTTAAGCAGCTTTTCTCATCTCCTACATAAATGTGCATGCAGGTAGAAAGTAGGAAGTAGAAATAGCATTAAATTGAAGGGTTAATAAGATGTAAATGTTTGCTAAAACACTTTCTGGGTAGCATACAGTGGTGGAAGTCTGAATCCGATGGATGGATTAATCAATTTAATAAATTCTGGTCTTGTCAAGTCTTCAACTTGGTGGGACAGTGTTTAAAATGGTGTTTGGAGGAAACATCTGGAGATTTAGGAAGTCGGAATAAGATTAGCCAGGCTAGTGTAATAATATCTGAAGATGTCCCATCATGCATCTTGACCAGCCTGTGTGTGTGACCTCAGGAATAATGAGGCCTTGTGAAGCGGTGGTGAGATTTTCAAGCAACTGTGTGCTCTGCTCCCTCTAGAAGGAGCAGATATCCTTTAAAGAGGCAGAACTGTAGCTGCCCGTTTCTGATGTGCCATCCAACTTTAATAACACAGCTTTGTGGGCATGCTCGTCTTCAAAGCAAGGCTTTTCCCCCCACTCCCTTCACAACACAATTAAACTGCTGTCTCCTCTTAAAGTGTGAAGCTACTCCACAACATGCCTGCGGGTGTGACGTAGGTTCAGTGTTTAGGATTCAGTGCAGGTAGCCAGCGTCTAAACAACCTTTGTCATCCTGTCTGACTTCGAATGGCTTTTCTACTAACCACTTTGTTTCTTTAATGGTGTGAACATCATTAACACGCTGCATTGTTATTCTAATCTCTGTCTGTCAGATGCCCTGGAAGCACAACCCCCCCCCCAACACTGAGAACAGTTTGCCCATTGTGGGACCAGTGAGGCGAAGGTGGGGGGGCAGGCAGGCAACTCCTGCCACCTGAAACGTGAGGCCTGTGTGCCCATGAAACCTCACATTTAGGGTGGTCCAACACACTGTGCCACAGCCTGGCCCCATAGTTCCCCATTTTATGTGGTCTCCAACACACACAAACACACACTGGGTTTATTCTGGCAGTCGTGCGCTGGTTGCACATTAAACAGTGTTTTGCTGATGCTTTTATGTGGATGCAAGGTGGCAAACCACTTTTGCCTCCCCGGCCTGCTGGAGACACAAGAAGCTGGCTGCTGTCTCCTCTGAGACACAGCAGGTGCACACACAAGGCTCAATGACATATTTGTGCTAAACGGGAGATTTGGGGGTTTAACAGAGGATTGTGTGGAAGGCACAGTATTCTTTTTTTTAATGTGGTATCCTTTAAGTAATACTGACAATAAAGTAAATTATATCCAAGGAACCTTTAACTTGTTTTTAACGTGTTTTTTCAATATATATATATATTTATTTTTTTTGTGGTTAATGAGAAATTAATTCTTGCAATGTGATGTGTGTATTGTGAATTTTGAAACAAAATAAAAACAAATAAAACGCACACCTTCTTAAGCAGTATTGCTCCTTTTAAAAAAAGCTTTTATCACAGGATGTTCCACACTGTGATTGGTTGTTGTAATTCACAGCCGTACAATAGTGCTTCTTTTCCCTGTTGACAATAGTTGACACACACGTCTAGTCTAGTAACTGCGATACTCCAATATAACATTCCTTCTGAGCAATAAAGTGAAACCTGATGACATCGTTTGTCATATAGTTAATTAGGAAAGGAAGGAAACCTTGTTCTCCCAGGAAATGGGCTGCTATTTATCACTGAATGAGGTAATACAATAATGTTTCAGCCTACTGCTGATTCGTGAAAGCCTTCTCTGCACTTTTTTTATCTGGTGTCTAAGTTGGTCTTTAACAGGAAAATTATATCAGCGCCAAACAGCAGTAGTTAGTCCACCACAAAGGAAAGGCAGAACTAAAATGTAAGTGCCTGCATGTCCATGGCCCATGCTGTCTATACGCTGTTTGGTTTTGAATTAATCACTTACCACTTACTACTGACTGTAGGTCATACTGTAAAGTCATGCACTATAGCTTTATGAAATAAAACTGTATAAAATATGGAATATGCACATACATTCCAGTCTTTTCACCATCTCTGACCATTTCCACCTCATTCTATCCTACATGTGACCATATTACTCTAAAGTTACAGTATGTTTATCGCGTCCCCATGTGTTTACAGTGTCGCACCGTAAAACTGAACAATGGTAAACATGGATATGCATTTTTTTACATGGGAAACCAGCAGATGGCAGCATCATCAACGTAAACTAATGCAGCCTTCCAATTCCAAAATAAATGGAGTATACAATTACAACATCTGCAATCCAAATAAACCTTCACCTGTCACCTTCTGAACCTTGTTTATGTGAACAACAAACTCTCAGGCAAGACTGGGAAACAGTGTTACACTGATTTCCTTTGTTGTCCAGTAGTTATAGTTCAATGGCGAGCAGTTTCCACTGGAATGGGAAATCCATGTCCATGTTTACCCTATTTAGATAATAAAAGATCCTATTTTCAGTGCAGTGTTGAGTCACATCTCCAGCCAACATCTGCATGTGAGGTAAGTGTGAGCTGTTAGAACCAAAATGTCACCAAGACCAATCTCTGTACACTTATGGCGCACAGAGCTTAATGTGATTCCCATCTTGGTTCAAATGATCACCCACGATAAGCCCCGCTGCTCGGCCCAGTAACCTAAAGACTATGTGGGTATATTATTCCTGGAGCTGGGCCATTTGATGACCCTGAGCAGCCCATTCTGGATTTCATGGGGCTCTGAGTCACTGACCTCCTGAACAATGTAGGCTGCTGTCACTTTTTGGGGGCCGGGTGTCCAGCTGCACCCCACCTGCTATAGGAGCTTTCAGGGCTGGCCCCAGACCCCCATGGCTCGTTCCCACTGATGAAGCGGTTTAATCTGGTGTTAAACTGACTGACAGACTGAAAAAAGTGAACCAATTTTCTTGTGGGATGAGGTCATTTCACCTGCTATTAATGCATTTCATCCTTTAAACATTCCTCAATTATGAAAAGCACCGCAAGATCAGTACATTTCTGTTTATGTTTGAACCACAGTATGGGTAACTGCAGCGTAAGGTGTAACGATTGGTGTGAGCCATAGGGGGAGGAGCAGCCTTCATGTGCAGGAGCAGCATGTGTCAGGTGCAGAGAGGTGGCTGCTTTTTTTTGTTTAGCTGTGGTCAGGGATATTTCCACACGCGAATTGACTGTATTTTTAAAGATACAAACAGGTGCTCACACACACACCCACCCACCCACACACACACACACACACACACACACACACACACTCACACACACACACACACACACACACACACACACAGACACGCACACAGACACGCACACAAATCATCGCAATAGTTTTCCCAGTTTTCATTGCACAAATATAAGCACATCTACAAGTCTATCAATGTAACTCACACACACAAACATAGTATAGATTCATCCTTCCCCACCTGGTTTGGAAGTAACAGACTCCACATGGGAACAGCAATAGATTGTAGACGACAGCATAATGCTACCATAGTGAGGATGTAGAGATACACACATTAAGCCCCTAAAAAGATGTAAGTATGCCACACTCAGTGCCATTTCATTACACACCACTACAGTATTCTCAGGGTGTAGACCACTGGCTCTAAAGGACACATCATGAAGTCTGGAGACAGTGCCAAAAAGCCAATTTTCCAACTGACAGGCATTCAAAAGTAGCAGTTCATTACTGCCAAATTACATGGCTTCAAGTGGCACATTTGGCCTTTTAAGTCAGGGGATTAAAACTTTGTTATTCATAAAGTTCAGACATTGTTTAGTTGTTTGTTTTTAATTAAAGGAAAGTTAATATTTATACATTTTGTCATAAACATAATATATTATACATATATAATTTACATATAGCCCATGTCATATATACAGTGGGGTCCCAAGGTCTGGGTCAACTACCTCTATCTCTATCTTTCTCACTAATGGTTTTATTCTTCAAATTCATAATTCATCAAAATCTTTACTCAACACAAGTCAAGACAATTTAATATGATCAAAAATTATTTTTAGATGTTGTGCCCTATATCTTCTATTTTATTATTATTTTTTTATTTCATTTTATTTTATTTTATTGCCAATTTATTATCTAAAGTAATAGAATAGATCAAATAATTAATTATTAATTGAAATAATCTACAGATATGAAAATAATCATTACCATTACCTGCAGCTCTATTGTCATTGCAGTAAATTTCCTTTCATTTTGAGGAAATTAAAGGAATGAATGTGATAACATATCATACATTTACATTACATTTACATTTACAGCATTTAGCAGACGCTTTTATCCAAAGCGACTTACAATTAGTACATTTGTCAACAGTTGAACTAGAATAAGGACAACATCATGTAACAGGTTACTTTACCTATGCATTTGCACAACATTACTTTTTATCATTTGCTCCTCAAAACAGTCAAAAGTTATCATTCACTCTTCAAACAGTCAATAATTGCTAAACTGCAAAGTGCTTAAAATTCTTAAAGCTGATCTAACAGAGTAGAAAGAAGTGAAATTACTTTTTTACAATATACAATACAATATACAATATGATATTACACCATGTAAATATCATCAGCCTCATTACAGCTATGACATGCAAAATATCAAATACATATCATTTACGAGGTGAGGTTTCAAGCTATGAACCACTTCATTTTGGGGTTACTAATCCTACAGTATATTGCGACTATCACATACTATGTTCCGTCATATCCATACACTGCTCCATGTATTTTACAGTCACAATGATAACCTGCAGTAAACCCACATTGACTCAATTGTCTGTTGATGTGTGGTCCTGTTCAGCACCAAACTATCCGGTCATTGATAACGACGTTTTCTCTTGTCATCATCATCATCTTCTTGCAATAAGGCCCTAAGCATGATGGCCCCGAATCCTACGGCAAGGGCCCCCACCACAAAAGGATTCTGGGCTACACGGGCCTGCAGGGGACAAACAAAGCGTTAAATCTGATTAGCAGTTCATCTACATTTACAATTACAATTACAACAATTGTAATTGTAATCTAGTAATCTAATAATGTAATTCTTGTAATCTAGTTTTCTTGATGATCTGATGATCTCAGTGGAACAATTAAGATATGTTATCATATATATGTTGTGTTATCTAAGAAGCTTAAAAGGACTGTCCTTGATCTGATTAGAGGGTTGTCACAACCCTAAAAAGTTGCCAAAGCTTGTTTGGAAACACAACTGCATCAGTGGGCACTCTTCTTGAAATCAAAACAACAATGCTGAATGCTGTTTAAAGCCACCAGGGTGTGAGCATCCTCTGGCACTCACAGTTGTTCACAAACAAGCTAGGGGGAAACTTTAGGGTTCTGGGGGAAATTTTGAGAAATATATCTGGATATTTTAGGAGAGTCAGAGAGATTTCAATCAAGCTAAGTCTGTACATGCCCCGACAGTCCTGAGAAGTTCCGAATGAGTTGTTTGAGCTGTGTTTTTCAATTTGGTACTGGATTCTTTACAATATGCTCAGTACAATACAATCAGCAATTTACTATTTTTATTGAAATGTACAGTTCCTACAGTTGCTTTTCAAAATATATCTGTCTGTTATTTCAGTCGACTCCGCTTAAGGGCACAGGGTAGGGACCTCGTGAAATTGTGCTGTTGACCAGAGTGCTGTATACCAGAATGTACCAGAATTTAAGAATTTTGCACTCTTATTAGCCTACACAGAACATGCCCTATATAGCCTAAGGTAGCCTAGAGATCGAAAAGTAAACACCATTATCTAGCCTACAGTGTTATGAAGAACAGTAGGTAAAACTGTAAAGAGTTTTGTTTGCGTTGCAAATGACAAATGCTGTCGCGTCACATCTACTCCTATCCAGTAGCTTATCTATCTTTTTTAGGACATGTACACGTTCTCCTAGTGTCTTTGTTGGCCTTAGCATTTTCTCACACTCTCTCACAGTGAATAAAGCGCAGATTGCAAGTTTTGCAGGTATCTGAATATTAAGTGGTCTTCGTTCTGAATGGTATCTGGTGGTAGATCAAACAAAATCTCCTGTGCCATTATCGTGTGCCGAAATTAATAACATTCAGGTTGGGACCACATAACTTCTTGTTATTATCAGAATTGTTCTTATAAACAGTGTGTGCTTATCTGGAGCAAGTTAGCCATAGAAAACCATTCATTTTAAACGGGACCAGCTGCGTACTGTGCCATAAAGCGGACTGTGTTGTTATCCGGTGTTCCCTTATGCGGCTTTGCCTGTATTGTATGCTGTAATTGTTATGTAATTTATTACGCAAATAAATCAAATATGTTGAGGTCTATCCACAGTGCTGGTCCAATGTCAGACCCACAGAGCACACCAACACACAGGCCCAGATGCTAAGACTGCCGTTGTCATGGTTACACTGTATTCAGCAGTCATTACAGGACACCCACCTGTCGGGACTCTGCCTTGCCGTATCGAAGCTCTGTGACAAAGTGTTCACAGTTGTTGGTGGCAACGCTATAAGGCAGGGCCTGACCGACCATTCTGCGGGCATCACTCACGATGTGACGAGGGTTGCGAGGATGGCACTCATCATCCAGGATGTTGTTGACCGGGTAACGGTCGCTACCCACCACCTCCCAGATCTTCTGACACCTGACCTGTGCTGTGTTGTGGCTCAACAGGGAGAACAGCTGGTCGACGAGTGTGTCTGCATTTGTGTCTACAAGGACAAGGAGAGAACAAAGGCGAGAAAGGGTTAGAGAGAGATTAGTCATCAGTGTGCTGTCTACTAGCTGGTGGGAGTGCTAATGTGTGTGTTAGCTTATCTCTGTACCTGCGTCTCAACAGGACGTCTGGCTGCCTGTAATTGAAACTATGAATTCATTCATTTTACTAACCTAGTCTAACCACCAGGCTTTCCAGGCCCTGTACAGTAACCTATCGTGTCAAATGTGACATAACATATAACTTCTAATAAAGAACATAATGTATAAATCCTGGGCTGGTTCAACCTCATTGTTGCGTAGGTGTGTCTCCACCAGGGTTAGTTTGTTGTTGTTCTTCTTGCAGTTCTTCATCTATTTATATCAGTAAACAGGCCAATATACCTACTTGGTGGTAGAAGATGAACAACTTCATTGCGGCCGATGTAAACCGCCCAATGTTGGAAAGCCCCCCGGAAAATCTCAATCAGGTCGCCCGGCTTTGGGTCCTTGTCATACTAAAAATAATTCACATTTGTCAATTGTTCATTAAATAATTAGTTATTTTATGGTATTATTGCAAATTAGAACACATTACTAATTAATTTGCCTGGTATATAGGTTAAATAAAATAACAATGAATACAATTTTATCAAAGTCATTGATGATTAATGAATTGACGGGATCTGTAAATAGAGGCCAAATAGGTGTAGGTGTACCAAGGTTAATGATAACACTGCAGCATTAATAATGTTTAAAATATGGTATAATTTGGAACTTGCAGAGCACTGAGTTAAAATTCACTCAACCAACAAATATATAAATAAATACATACATACACAAACAGATCAATAAATAAGCACCTATTCTGAACTAAATGAAAAATATGACATTGCAGGAGAAATGAGAGAGGATACTTACGAGTGATGTAGCCATGTCTATAACTTCTCCCTATCAGGCCAAATTACCTCTATTTATATGGTCGATGCTTTGCTTTGGAAAATGAAACCTAACTTTCTGATTCAGCAGCAGTACCTGTTACAGGGTGTAGGCTGATAATCGGAAGTGTAAATAGACAATAAAGGTTAATCATTGACAGGAGGAGTTGTTTGAATGTACAGTACAGGACTATACCTGCCCTACAGTTAAAGTTTCGGTTTCCTAACTGCAAGAGCCCAAATGAGTTGATAAGCGAAGCATAAAATAAATAGAAAAGAAGTGCACCTTAAGGGCACTGTAGTAGTTAAAAGTGGGACTGGATATAATTTCTGTCAGCTAATAAAACACTTCAATCTATAATAGTCAACTTATTTAAATGTCAGCCTGTAGTTCTGAATAATGCCATTGCAAATACTGATCATGTTTATTGAAACCTAGGGCCATGAGACATTAATACGCTTTACACCAAACATGGTTTGATTGAAAAAATTTGCAACAATTTAAGTATAATAAATTATTATAATCAGACTGAATCAGTATTGACACGGTGAGCCTACTAACATGGGACAGCTATCTAAACGTGTTTAGATAGCTGAACAATATATGGTAAACTACTGTGGGACAACATACTGTACTGATATTTTTGAGTTTGGCAGAAACCCCTCACCTTTGGCAGAAACCCCTCACCTTATTTAGTGAAAACCCATTTTCACTAAATAAGGTGACCGACTATTAAACACAGATGGGCTTCTAAATAAAACCTTGTCTAGGAGTTTTTCATGTGAATAAGTCAGTAAATAAGTGTTCTAGTTACTGAATAAAGATGACTGGAATAAATTTCAGCACTTTATTATCAAACAGACAATTGCAGAAAAAAGACAAAAATGTTGAGAGGGCAAAATGCAGAATTTAAATAAATAATAATAAATAATAATAATCTATACGTAATATATATAAAAACACCCAAATTGTACAACCCCTTAAACCCATAATATCAGACAACAATCGTCCACCAGAAAATAGGAAGAAAATATTCCAGAAACTTCCAGTTTTCTTTGGTGGATAATCCGCCATATACTGTCAAAGAATCAAATAAACTAGTAAAATAATTACGACAACATGTTAAGTTCTAAGATTAACAGTAGCTGTTCCATGCTTTACTTGTTTAAAGGAACATGTCCAAGCCAGGAGACCTGGAAGTCGTGTTCACAGTTCCCTGTTAAGCATTCAGGCACAGGAAGTCCTTCATCAGCTTAGAACTGGGATTCCTCTCCAGATCTCTGTCCAGGATGTTTGGAGAAACCCCCCTTCCCATTTTGATCAATGCTGCTGTGCTTTCTATTAAAACCAACTGGGATACATTGTGTCCCGCAACTCAACCAAGCTTTAGTTTTTTTGTAAGGATTTTCTTGACGGCGGAGACAAGCCAGGCTGGAGGCTGACATACTGTCTTCCTGCCTGTCAGCGAAGCCTTTAACCACCACACCTGTTAAGGGGCAGGATAGTCTTGTGGTTAGGGGTGGTCGTCTCCCACCTGAAAGGTTGTGGGTCCGATCCCCAACACGCCCAGCCTACCGGCAAGCATCTTTGAGCATGATGCCTAACCCATACTCACTCCTTAATACGATTGTAAGTCGCTTTGGATAAAAGCTAAACAACCTATACTCTGTACTGTACTAATGCTAGTTCTTACTGTACTAACTATTGTTTCCTTGTAATGCTAACAATCTGTCTTTCTGTCTCTTTGTGTGTAAGTTTCCTTTTCACCGGCCTCTCTTTCCCTTTCCCTCTCGCTCTCTCTCCTTCTCTCAGTTTCTCTTCTACCTGTTTGTTTTCCCAACACCACCCTCCACTCCACCCAGTCACTTTATGACCCTTGACCGCTCAGTCTGCCAGGAATGCTGTGTGTGTGTGTGTGTGTGTGTTTGTGTGAGATCACATCTCTCCTGTTCTTGTATGACTGAAAAGATTTGATATTGTTAAAAACGAGAAATAATCGACAGGTCTGCTGAGAATACGACAGCTTTTGAAGCAGGGTGTAATTACTCACAAGCGGCCGCCAATTGGCCAAGTCATCCCATGCAGCCTTTATTGATCCATACTTAGCTAATCTATTTCCCAACACTACTTCAAAAGCAACCCAACCTGAGGAACCAGGCTGCTGTGTGTCAGTGACTCAACATGAAAACAAAATTACCTCACATGCAGGCAACTATACACATATAAATACACTTCAATCTCTCTGTCTTGTCTTTGTTATTGCACCCCCAGGACACAAAAATTCCTCCTGAGCTCACCGTTGATGCTTTTAAACTGTCCGGAAAAGTACATGTGGCTATAGTGGGAGGAGTAGAGAATGGTGTGAGCATTTAAAACATAACAATGTTTTTGTAAGACTGGTTGGTTTGAAAGACAAGGGTAAATCGCAGACACAAACCAAGAACTGTAGGATAATGATAACATGTACTGGTTGAATTTGCATTTAAGAACTCCTTGTAAATAACTGTATAATACACAAAATCACACACACACATTAGGCTGTTTGTATGTATGTGTGAGGTTGTGACATTACCGTTAGATACCTGACAAGCGCTTTACATCAGGACTAGCTTCTCTGTAAAGCAGCCACGAGTCCATATTCACCAGTGAAGAGCCGTAAATCTCCCTGGACCGCCGTACAGTGGCCACCATCTCCAGAAAACAGTCCTACGGTAGAGCACTGAGAGGGGGTGGTGGCAGGGGTTAGTTAGGAGGTCTGGGATGTTTGCTCAGGCCCAGAAAAGAGCTGCCACTCATATTTGTAGAGAGGACAAAGCATAGCGGGCTCTCTGGCAGCGTATGAAAGGCATGTTTTCACAGCTCATACAGCAAATACTGTTCACTTTTTTTCCCCGAGCCATCACTAAATTACAGCGAAATGAGTTTTGTGGCAGTTTCCATGGTGATTAGCCAGCACTGCAAGTAGAGGATAGCCTGGGGGTTGGGCACGGAGGGCGGGGGGCGGGGGGGGGGGGGGGGGGGGGGGGGGGGGGTGGATGGAGGGACAGA
>JAOEHI010053718.1:0-14863 GCA_025447815.1 Percopsis transmontana | reverse complement strand
GGGTTGGGGGGGGGGGGGGGCGGGGGGTGGGGGTGTGGTGGGGGCCGGGGGGGGGGGGGGCGCCCCCCCCCCCCCCCCAATCGATTCCAGTTTCCCTTGATGAGTCCCATGATGTTATTTGTTCCCCAAACATTCCATATGAGCACGTTAATAAAACATATTTGACTTGCTTTCATGTGCTTGCCAAAAGGTCAACCAGAACCCAACTCTAAAGCAGGTACCGGTCTGTATCTGAGGCTTTACAGCATTGGCAATCAGCTTTCCTCCTGAAAAACGCCTTGAGTCAGCTGGCTTAAGGATATTTAAAGATGTTTTCGTGAGACTCAGTATGGATAAGAGAATAAAACTGATAACATCCAGACAGGAAAGTAAAACCTGCTTCTGTCAGTATATGGATGTTGGTTTTAATAACTTGAATAATGTGTAACGTCCACAAATTCATATAAAAATATATTTAGAGTTTTTAAATGACATAAATAATAGCCATATTTGACTCCGGACAGCCTTGCTACACATTGCCGTTGGACACAGACCATCTACGTTTATTGTCCGAGACCATTTGTAATCACTGACATTTGTCAGAGTGCGTTTATATTCACTTATAAATTTTTTTTATTGTTCCCTTTTCTTTATTCTTGAATTTCCTTTATCCATGTTGAAGTCTTTATACTCTACATGTACATGAGGTAACAAAGAAATGATCAAACGAAAAAGAAAAAGAAAAAAAACATTTCACATTACAATCTTCAACTGCATCAAGTGTCACACAGGCAGTATAACAAAGCACTTTATACTGTCAGTCTGTACGCTTCTGTACATTGTCAAAGATGTCACCGTCGCCAGCCCTGATCACAGATGCGTGTGTACGCCCGTCGCCATAAAGATCGCTCTGGCACTGGGGCCTGGCTGTCAGAACAGCTGGCTGATCTGTGTGGAATTGGGCATCACCACTTGGCAAGAAGATTATCTAATGTTTCTGAGATTCTACATCAGTCCCCCGAAGCGCTCCGCTTCACTGTTCACGGTTGCCGTCTCTCGTTGAACCCGGTGCAACAAGCGCAAAGGTCTGGTGAGCAGAATGTGTGGGAGGGAAGTAGAGCGTTTCCTCTCTCGCTGAAAGACACTGGAACACATTGTGCAGTCCAAGAACAAGCGTTTTACAATACAATCGCACTTCAGCGCCCTGAGCGCTCAGCTGAAGCTCTTAATACACCGAGATAACAGTTAACGTTGCTGTCAACAAATGAACCCACTCTGTAATATGCAGTGAGGAAATATACATATATAGTGGATTGCATTGCTCAGGGGGTGAAACCAGCGTTACAAAAATGTTGTTTTGGTTTGAAACTTGTTTTGGTCCTCCTACTCCAAAATGCTTTTCAGGTGGCACCTTTCTCTACCCCCCCCCCACACACACACACACACACACAGCACTCCTAGGCTCTCTACCCCTCCCCCACACTCTGCTTTTGAAAAATAAACGGTGAACTGGGGGGCGCTATAACGCACTCGAGGAGTATATCTTAATTAATCTTAAAGAATCCACATCATTCCATTTTCCAACTGTCCAACTGTCATGGACAGACTTTTCTCCCTGCCAGCTGAACATTCTGTCTAAGTTTGTGTGTTTAACATGCCATAACTTTATTGGCTATCCGACTGGGAGTGGCAGGACAGCTCAGAGATGATTTGTTACAAACCATAAGTGATGTCACACCGGCGTGTTTTACACTATAGATTTTTGAAGAATTTTTGCTAAATTACAATTTTAGCACAATTATTTCAAAGATATCAAAATTAGTCTAGCTTTTTCAGTTCACTTCAGAGAACACATCTGACCACACGAATGAAAAAAAAAGGTATTTGATGATAGGGGACCTAACATAACACATAATATGTTTTTAGGTTAAGGGTTAGGCATACAGTTATTAAGGCTATATATATAGGCTTTTCTGGAAAAGAAAAAAGAAAACACCTCACACAGCAAGGTTTACACGCATAAACACAGAAGGTGGTACATTCCAAAATTGGAAGAGGTTTTCAGCCAATCAGCGGCCTCTCACGCTGTGCTCACTTCCCTTCCTTGTTATGGCTGTGTTTGTGATAGGAGACACGCCAGTAATTAAGTGACTCACACATCATTTCTCCCGGGCTCGGCCCTCCCGCCGGGCGCTCTTGATTTCAGGGCCAGCTTGTGCCGCTATAATGTGGCAGATTACACCTGTCACTTGTTCTGCGTCTTTCATGCAGAGCCTCTGTGGATGTAATCCCAGGATTTGCCATAATGCAGGGTTGTGAGTGAGCCAGCGTAGGATGCAAAGTATCCTCCCAAGACGCTTAGAAATAAGTTACACTCTGTGATCACGCGCTCGGGGGATCCAGCTCATTCTAAACCCGGTGCTACGCTGGCGAAGGAGCTTTTTATAATTACCTTAAAGATACACCGCTTGATTGCATTATAGCTCTTCCAAAACTCCAGATTTCCTCCCCAGTTTACTGTTTATATTATGATACACAACTAAAGTGCTTGTAGCTGAATGGGAGGGGGGGGGGGTAGAGAAGGTTGAGAGTAAAGGAGTGCTAAAGGGGGAGAAGTATAAGGGAAAAAACCAAGTGGTCTGGTCTGTTCGACTCCCAGCCAGAAGGCCGTGGGTTCGAGCCCCAGAGTTGGCCTACCTGTAAGCATCCTTGAGCAAGATGCCCAACCCCTACCTGCTCCATGTAATAGCACCATGTAATTGTGACCATTGTAAGTGAAACGGTCTGCTAAAATGACTCTAATTGTAAATCAAGGAGTGCACTCTGCCTTGATTTACAGATTCCTTCCTATTCAAGAGAAAGACAATAATGCCGTATTCGCCCGCCGCGCCATCTTATCTTCTTCTTTCCCAGATTGCCTTTTTGTGACAGACTACTTCACCCGTACGCCTCGTAAACTGAACGCCTTCAACTCGTTCGCCAGCGTGGAGCTCTTCCACTTCCACGTGCCTGACGACACCATGATGGCTGTGTGGAACCTCATCACATTCAAGGAGCAGGGCGGAACCTTCGGAGACCGCTGCCCAGACCGCAACGTGACTGTGTAAGTCTAACTGTGTGTGTGTGTGTGTGTGTGTGTGTGTGTGTGTGTGTGTGTGTGAGTGCACACACAAGCCTCATTCTGTCAAAACATGCTAAATTGTTTTTGTTGTTGATAGCAGTCTAGCGAGGGTTTTGCTGTTGATGGCTGTCAACAATGAAGGCTTGTTTACAAAGTACTGTAGCAGAACAGGCACTTTACACTATCAAAAATGATTTTTCAAGGTACACTTGTTGATGGTGTTATAGTGCCCCCAGAACCCCAGATAAATCACACTGGGGCCGCCTACGGTGTGATTGAGGAGGGTCCCTTTAACTTAGCTAAGATGCCTTGTTACTTCCACTTGGATACAGTTAAAACCGCATGTGACCATCCAGGTCGACTTTTTATTTCAACTTCAACGAGTTAAAGTAATATTGAAATCCAAACACAACGTTTGCACTACTCTGCTTGAAGTATGATGTATACAAAGTCGTTGTACTGGTTTAAAATAGGACAGTTACAAAGGCGTTTGTGTGTGTCTTAGTTGTACAGTGTGAACTGGTATGGGTGGCCTAACATATCAGGGACCTGCTAAGATGTATTTGCCGATACCGTTCCATCAGGACTGTAGCAGGCCCTGCTATTACCACTACAGTCAGGTCGTGTAGTGGACACTTTCATCCAAAGTACGAGGAGCAGATGGGATAGGCATCTTGATCGAGGAGCTCGAACCTACAACCTTCCGGTTGGCTGGGAGTCCAACAGCCAAGACCGGTAGACCGTCCTGACCCCCGCTAACAAGAAGTCCAACCTGGTGTTTGCCATCCTAGGTACTTCAGGTCCGGGGCCCCTCCGGTGATCAACCCTCTGCACACCCATTACCCTCGGGACACGGTTGTCCCAGCATCCTTTGCGGTCACTCTGACGTGGACTCTTCCAAACCGTACCACGGGGGCTTTCAACGTCACCAGTCCGCTCCCTGGAGACTGGTTCCTGGCGGCTCACCTGCCCAAGGACGAAGGGAAGATCTCTGTCAAGGTGACATGAATCATTAGGGCAATTATGTTTTTTGTTTTGCTCTCTGTCGAAAGGAAAGAAATGGGCACAGCATTTATTTATTTTTTAAACTGCATAAAGCTTAAAGAGCTTACAGGCCAAAAATTAAATATTCATTTAAACTTGTAGAGTAATATACAGGGAAAATGATGAAATTACAAAGTAATGTGTAGTAATTGGACACACTGGGGATGTGCAGTCACACCCAACACCAGCTGGCATGTACTGTAAGGGTTTGTGTATATTACTGGCTAATTACTAGTTAATTACTACATACTAAGTCAATTCATAATTTTTCCTGTGTACTCATTTGTCATTTGTTACATTTGCTATGTAATTAAAAGCCTGCAATAACTGTAAAAATAAGTATTTATATATGTGTTTTTCTTATCTCATTTGTCCCTCTACCCACATAATCCTGCTGCTTTCTATTTCAGCCAGCTGAAGTAAGCTAGGCCAGATGTCTTAGCCCGTCTTCAAGACTTTGGCTTGTGTGTCACTTGTGTCTCCTACTGGCTGTTTAACGAAGCAGGAGTTGACAGTGACATGTCTAACTTGGGAGCTGTCCTCAGTCACACACAAATAGCAAATTGTGTGTGAGTTCTGCTTCCTTTAGCTCTATCTTATGTGACAATCTAGTGTGTGCTGTGCTTCAGGTTGACAGTGAAGGAGCCCATGCAACATGAAGTTGAACACAGCTTCAGTGGCAGCCGTCGATTGCATCATTTTTAAGCAGTTTAAAACATAAAAGGAGTAGCACTGTATCACTGTACAAACAGATTCTTATCATCTATTTACTTGGAGGCTATGTCTCTATTTGGGTAAGATACCCTTCAGTGAGCATGTACACTACAAGAAGATTAATGAAAACCATATAGACTGTTTGGAGGGCATATTTCTCATTATTTTTGTGCTTTATTTTATTCTGGTTTGTTTATCTGCATTCCCCCCATAGAAAAAAACAACATTCGCTTCATTGGATATTTGGATCCAACCCTCAGCAGAGCTCCTGGCCAAAAAATCATCTTGGGCACCGTCCAAACATCTTTTCCATAATTTTTCCTATCAAACTGGGTTCATTATCTCCTTGGTTGGTAATTATCCATTATCTTAACAGGGAGAGTTCGTTATTACAAGGTGCATATTGCGCCATGAGATGGGTTCGCTAAAGGAAAACAAACCAGGAAGGAGACATTTGTATGCACCTTGAGATGTACATATGGCACAACAGATTAGGGGGCGGAGCGTTAGGGGGCCGAACGTTTCTATTTTTGTGTTTAAATAAAGGCCAGCGAGGATAACGGTTCCTGACAACGCTGTTTTAAAGTATAGTAATGACAGCCATGGCTGGAGTGGTCCGAGACACCAGGGAAACATACAGTAGCCCTACTACACGGAAGTACGGGTTCAGGGTTTATTGGTGGACTGTGCGTAAAGAGAGCCCAGGTTAAAGCCGTTCTGTATTAATGCTGGGTATCGCACACATCATCAATCATGAATGCGTCATCACTCTACCCTAATCTAATCTAATCTAATATTAATACAGGTGGCTGACATTTAGAAATAATGAGCCATGTTTAAGTGGCTCCTTATCTATGGCTCTTCTGCTTCATTAGGGTCTGTATGAAGAATGCCAGTACCTGTTCCAGCCTCAGCTCATTGTCCAGAGGCTAATTGGCATCTCAGTGCTGTATCCTGGGTACTTCATTGACCAGCTGATTCCTCTCCACAACAGATCGGCACTATACAAGTGAGTCCTGTTGGCTTCAGAGAGACTCAAACAAGAATATAAGTATAATATCAAGTTTCCGGACGGCGCAAGGCTGGCGGTAGCGCTAACGCAGACGTATTGCCAATTTCGTTGGACCGGTTACACAAGGCGGGTTTTCTCTCGCCTGGGCGCGTTTGCCAATTTCCCGGCTCGCCATAACGTCGGTTGCGCCGAAATGGTCGTGGGGGCGAAATAGAGGGCGTGTCAGTCAAAATCAGGCGGCGCGGTGTTAGCAGCACGGTGTTAGTTTGGTGTCAAATAAAACCAAATATTGCGCAACAGCCACGTGTCCAGAAATTAGGAAAAAGGTATTGGCCACACCTCAGGCCGACTGGCGACGCGGACTTTCACTGTGCCCCTCCGGCTGCGCCTTGACCCGGAAACTACCTCATTCTGATCTCTACGAAATTCATTGTTGGACATTGAAAACTTCTCGAAACTCACACAGGTGATTTTCCACTGTTTTGAGTGAATTTGCTGATGTATTACATTTACAGCATTTGGCAGACGCGTTTATCCAAAGCGACTTACAATTACATTGTTCTATTACACGGAGGAGATAAGGGGTTAGGCATCTTGCTCAAGGCTCAATGATGTTTACAGGTAGGCAGACTCTGGGGCTCGAACCCACGACCTTACGGCTGGGAGTCCAACGCCTAGACCACTAGACTATCCTGCACCTCACTGTCGCTTTAGGGCAAGATGCACTTTTGCCCTACAGCTTAGCCCACGCAAAATGCTATATTAAATGTGTTGGATACATGACTTTTCATCATCGCAAAGAGCCCTAACACAAGTAATAAAGTTTAATCGGTGCATGTAAGGTTTATGGAAATGTTACTTTCGCATGATCATTTACCCTTTGGAACAGGGGTTGTTGTAATAATGTAATGATTGTCCTGTTGGATTTAAAGCATTATAATTGGCAAATAACTGTGGTAGCGAGAGCAATGCCATTTATAATTTATAATCATATTTAAATGAAGCCTTAAATTGTTCATTAACTGAAATTGATTCTATTCGAGCAGGACCAATTATTTCAAGCAGGGCCTGAATGTAACGATGAACTAAATAAAAACAAGGATGCAAATAAGAAATATTCGGAGACCAACCATTAACTTTACCGTGTGTACAGTGATCATAATTTATTATTCACAGATGACACGGAAAATGAACAACAGACAACAGACAAAAACAAGCAGTGAAGGTTACTGAAAAATAGAAAATAATTTCTAGTGATGTAGGCTACATGTGTGCATATCATGTAGATGACGTTATCAGTTGTGGTTTTTTAGACAGTCAATGTGCATCGTGACCCAGTACGTGTGTGTTGCTAATGCACATGTGCGTTTCTTGTGTGTTTCTTGTGTGCGTGTGTGTGTGCGTGCGTGCGTGCGTGCGCGGGGGGGCCGTGCTCTGGCAGGGTGTTCATCCCCAGCTATGTGTCCCGGGTGAAGGTCCAGCTGTTGAACTGCAGCACTGGGAGCCAGGGCGGCGACAGCTGCCCGGTGGTGCTGAAGATGAGAGCCCGGGCGCCGCCGGTGCACAACTCCAGCGCTCTGGACTGCAGGGAGTGGAAACCCTGCGAGTTGGACGCCCCGCTGCCGGCCTGGGAACAGTGGTACTACATCCTAGTGGAGCGTTACCTGAGTAACGCGGACATATACTTCCGCATTGGGGTCCACGTTACGAGTGAGTGACTCTTTCTATATTTTGTTATGCTAGCTGTTAAGCTAGCCGTTAAACGTTGGCGTTAGCGACTGTTAGCGTTGGGGCTGGCCCGAGTCTTCGCACTGGATAGTAGTTAAATATTGCATATATAATATTACACTCTAAAAATAAGAGAAGACCCACATTGCTGCCACTCTGGCCCAACAGACCTGCGAAATCGTGACGTCACTGTTCGCATCGGCAGCAACTTCCGGGTCTAAAAAATAAAAATAGGAGCACAGAATGGCGTTTTTCTTATTGTTTCGTTTTGGGTTACGTCAGTGCTCACGTTAATTTATGTGCAAATAAATTGAGCTTTTGACATACAATTTAGATATATTGAGAATTTCGTTTGCAAGTTATACGATGTTTGCTAACTGCTGAAAGTTAAAAGTCCGCTGCAGGCGCGTGTTATGCAAAATAAAGAAAAATGCCAAAGTTGTAAAACTAATAGGCGGACATAGCGTCGCTCTAAATCTTACGAAGGTCAATTGCTATGGCAACATCACAGGTTCTTTAAATTCGCTGCTGAGTGATTCGAGTGACGTGACGCGTTTTATATGCGCGGGAGTGATAGCTTGCATGTAGCGAAATGCTTACTGTGACTACTTAGGTCTCGTAATTGACAACCACAGTCTTATCCTGTGGGAATCTGTGCCTTTTGACACAGATTCAGAACATTCGTTTATCACAGACCGTGGTAGAGGCGAATATTGGAAACGTCATTTATTTTTCTCATAGGAAAATCTGTTAGACCCAGAAGTCCTTATTTGGGTTGGGGCACCTCACGAAAATGACGTAGCTACGACTTCGCAGGTCAATAATAAAGCAGGGCTGCTTTTATTTATACAGTCTATGGTTTAAGATAGCATGCGTTACGGGGAAGAAATACAGTGCGTGCACTTGGTGTGATTATGTTTCTCTCCCCACCTCGTGCTGACAGGGGCTATATATCACTGTGCTGGAGCACATAATGGTGGCTTGACCTTTCCATTGTGACTCTGTCCTGCTGCGCACCTGGAATGCTTTCACAGGTCTTGTTTCTAGAATCTAGTTCATCGGTGTTCCGCTAGAATAACAACATCTTAACACGCTAGATGATCATTTCTGTTCTTTAATATCACAGAACAATCCTTTTCTTATTGGTTTGTTATAACAATAACACATATATCTCACAGTATTATAGCTGATTTCACTTTATATTAGCCATCTCATTAAAACATGTTAATTAGCTATTAAGTGAAACGTGTTAAAGGTTCATATTAATGTGGTAATAGTTGCAAATCCTTACCAAAGACGCAAATGGAAAACAGACTTACCCTTTAGTGTAAATTTTACCAGTAGGCCTAGGCTACGGTAGCTCCTAGTTACTTAACCCGCAACCACGCAGCGTAGTTCTTGGGAACATGGTATCATTTCGACCGGTGATTCGATCCCATCATGTTTTGATACAAGACAAGAGAAGGCAGACAGAGGAATCACCAGTTGTCTTGTTCAGCCCAGGACGGAGCCGTGGCTGTAAGGACGTCTCCGTGTGCGTGATTGACAGGGGAGAGATAGTAGAATACTAATACGGAAGCGTGGCGCTGAGGTGTGCTTCACGCCCACTCCGCCCCCCCCCCCCCCACCCAATCAGTAGGACGTCCAGCCTTCGCGCAGAGAAATCCCTTCCCCGCGTTCTTCTCGCAGTACGGTTCACTTTGTCGCCATGGCAACACAGACACTAATTATTCACACTCTCCCGTTTCCCCTGCGCGCCAGTCAAATTCCACTTGACCTTTCCGTGGATTTGCTCCTCAGCTGAAGAATGCCTGGAATTTGGGAGAAGCCTTGGCCAGTGTTCTCTGATTCTCTCTATGAAAAGATTTAAAGATAACAATTATTTAAAGGAATTGCATAGTGTTTTATATAATTACTATAATAATAATAAAATTACTAATACATTTGATTTGAAACGCTCTTTATATTTGAAATGAATCTCGTAAGTGCTACAAGCATCAATATAAAAGACACAAAGCTAACATCATAAAAATAAAAGCATAAAAGCAGCGACCAGCAATTAGGAGTCTTATGTTCTGCTAAAAAGAAACATTTTAAGTCCTTTTTTATAGAGAATATACGGGATATGTTATGAAGTAATTAAGTATAATACCAGTACAGACACAAGGCTCTTCTAAACCCTTGCGTCTGTACTGTAGTGTGTATTGTTTGAATATATTGCTGTTACGGTAGTTACTAATATTACTTTATTACTGGACAATACGTAGTTATAAATACAATAGTGAAGTATTTCATAATAGTTCCTGTATATTACTCAGTAATTTACTATATAATTATTACTATGTAATTTAAAGCACCACCCATTAAATAGATTATCAGATTATCAAGTGTATTGATATCGACTAAAGTTGGCCTATATACAATTTAAGAAGCGCCTACATCATATTTTCCTCAGTAGGCCTGTACTATTTTCATGACACACGCACACACACACCAATTTTAATAATTCACTTGGTTCAGTCGAAGGTATAAAGAAATGAATTGTTAAAGTGCTTCAGCTCCCTTGTTAAATGGCAGTACTTCTAGCGACTGCACTGACACTATGATAACTAGGCTGTGGGTCTTGTTTGTATTTGACGGTACATTTCCTGTTGCCATGCTTATTTTGTTGGTTTGTGTTTAGGCAAAGTATATAAAATACTGTTTGATTACTGCAAGTCCTTGTCTCATTAAAACAGAGTACAGCACACCTCGCTGTTTACATGATGAAATCGCATTTTCAGGCCCGGGAACAATTATCTTGTTTTCTTGGGAGTTCATTTTATATCAAAGGTGGAGTGTTGTTGTTTTTTTTCAGTATAAATTCAAAATGTTCTCTATAAAGCATTAATGTGGCACATTATTTTAAAAACACACTTATATTTGTTTTTTTCGTCCGCACTAGATTGCGCCAAACCAAATCTATCAAAGGACCAGGCGTCGCCGAGCTCATCTCTAAACATGCCCCAGTCCTTTGGAGCCGCGATGGGCTTCTCCTTGTCCGAGACGCTGCCTGTGGCTGGCCTGCCGGGCGCATCCCGGAACAGCAGCCTGCCGCACACCTCAGAGGAGAGCGTCACTTACCTGGCCCCCGCCACCGACCGAAGCAAGTGCTGGCCCATCCGCCCGACACTGCGCAACGAGCTGGATACCTTCTCCGTGCACTTCTACGTCTTCTTCGGGCCCAACATATCTATTCCGCCCGACAGGGCTGCAGTGTTCGCCATCCACCTGATGCCGGTGCTGGACAGCGGCGGAGTGCTCAACATGGAGCTCAAACTCAACGTGGTGAGTTTACTGGCTGAGACACTGGAGTGGAGCTCAATTAGCCCGGTTAGCCAGTTGCTGGCTTCGCTGGGGGGCAGGATGGTCTAGTGGTCTGGGTGTTAGACTCCCAGCCAGAAGGTCGTGGGTTCGAGCCCCAGAGTTGTCCTACCTGTAAGCATCCTTGAGCAAGATGCCTAACCCCTACCTGCTCCGTGTAATAGCACCATGTGATTGTTGACAAATGTTATAATTGTAAGTCGCTTTGGATAAAAGCGTCTGCTAAATGCTGTAACTGTAACTGCTAGCCACTCAGTATCCCAATCCATGCTACGCGGCGTTAGTGTAATTCCTGATACTGTGGTGTTCAATTGCTACCATCCAAAACCTCAGGCATCACCTATTCTGTTATATGAACCAGTAGAATGAGTCAAGGGGTAACACACAACCATTTAGACTGACATCCCAATGAGATGATTTGAAGGGACTTTTCACCATCGTTTACAGTCTGTCTGGTATCAGGCTGTAGACCATATTTCTATGAAGGATCTGTGTAGGGCCACTATATGTTGTCTTTCTACACCTGACATCCGGTTTATACGGTAGCCGTGTGAATCTAAAGATGCATTTGAATTAATAGTAAATCATCTTGTGCGCACCAGATAAATAACTTTCCATACAACAGCCTAATTATGTACAATTACAATATGTAGCAAGTGAACTATGGGAACACGGTCTAATAAGAGTTGTAGGCCTAAATAGGCTTATAGAGGCCATCTGATAAATGTTGAACTTGGTATTGTCTTGTTAATTCCTGGGAGGGATCAAAATGTACAGAGCAATTAGGGATGGTTCTATAGTGACTCTGTAGTGCTAATGGAAGCCACAAACAATAGTTAGCACAGCGGTATGTTTTCATATTTCTAATGAGAAGCAGACACACCGATATACTCTAGCTTCTTTTTATTTATTCAAACATTTCTTTCTCCACCAATTACAGAAGTATGCATGTGGCAGTAATGCATATCTACAATGGGATACACAATATTTCTTACCAGTAAGCAATGTGTTTTTCTCACCCCAGTGCCTTGGACTGGCACTGCTTTCACTGCTATGCTGTATCGCGCATACAGTACAGTATAAACAGAAACACTGGCTAGCTCCTCAAAGTTCCTCTCCTTAATCCCCAGGTGTTTCCGTGCCAACCAGCAATGCATCCTGCAGCGAGACGATTTGTTGTCTCCCGCGGAGGGAGGGAAGTTTCACTTCATTTGTTAGCTTTACCTTTACAGTCACGGAGCTGAAGGGATATGGGGCCTAAGGAAATGCTGAATAGATAAGCGTTGGTACATAAACTTGATGGATCGTGGCAGGATGTTTATGCCATGTGTTTGTGTTCCCCTCTTTCAGTCTACACTGAAAGGCGCCAACCTCACCGTGTTTGGCTGTTTGATCCATGGAATGCCTCTGTTCCTGCGTGAAAACTCTTCACTGAAATGTGAATCAGGTATGTTGAACATATTTTTTTGGAGGTAATGATTAGCTTAATTGTTTCCTCTTAATTATTATAATAGCTTAATCATTAATACTGTACTTGTGGGGGCTGAAATGAATAGCCAGCCGGCCAACTTCCCCTTCTGTTGTTTTGTTGTTTCTTCAGAGTCGGTGGCTGGCTTTCTCCTCACTGTAAATGCCTCGTCCAACATTACCAAACTCAGAATTCCCTACCCACAAACAGGCACGTGGTACCTGAGTCTGCGCTCTCTGTGTTCCGGGGAACACGGGTGAGTCAACACCCATCAGATTCACCTAATTCCTAATTTTCTATTCGAGGGTCATGAGTGTTTTATTTTAATGCAAAACGATGCAGGCTGTCTGTTAGTAAAAGAAAATGGACGTTTGAGGTTTCCCGTGGGTAAGACGCATGTTAATATACATGAAAATACATTACAGTATAATGCAATACAGTAATAATAATAATACATTTAATTTGTAATGCACTTTATATTTAAGCAAATCCCAAAGTGCTACATGATAAAACAGGTAAGTGCTAAAATAAAAACACATAGAGAGCATGAAAATAAAAACAAAAACAATAAGGTAAAGGAAAAGGGCAAGAGTTTAATCAAACGCTCTCCTAAAAAGGTGGGTTTTAAGGCCACGTTTAAAAGCATCCACAGTCTGTGGTGTCCTCAGGTGGTCAGGGAGAGCAGAAAGCTCGATCAGTAATTCATTCCCCTATCAATCCTCTCTTCAGTCACATTTTGGCAGTCCATGTGTTCGTACTGTATACACAGAAAGCATTGCTGGCACCTGCTTTTTCTCCCATATTAAGACATTAGCGGGTTATGGGATTACAATTGTGCTAGTTATAAATGTGAAAACTGGGCCCCCTTGTATAAAGCATAAATAGAGAGAAAACAACCCAACAAAGACACTTGAAAGAAAACATAACGATCCCAACCTGGGGATCAAACGGTCGACCTTCTGAACAAGAGTAGGCTAGGCTACGTCATTTTACCCATTGATATTTTTCTCCTGGCTTACAACTATGTTTGAAAACGATGTCATTATAACACCTATTTTTATTACAGTTATTCAATATGGTTCATATTGGAGAAAAATCAGGTGCCAGCACTGCTTTCTGTGTATACAGTACGACGCATGAACAGCCGAAATGTGACTGAAGAGAGGATTCATAAGAAAGAGAGAGAGACAGGATAGATGCACAGTAATCACAACAGAATCACACAGAATCACAACTGAGATGTGTGTCAACGCTGTAATTAGGCAAGTTAAGATGTAAACCTCAGAGTTTGGCTCATTTTCCATGCTATCACACGCTACCACACTGCAGGTTAAACTGTACGTCCGAAGCCCTAAGTTAAAGTGAGAAAATGTGCAGAGAATCACACGAAGGAGGCACATTGAAGTTTTAATTGAATCTGAACAACAGATGGTGGGGGGCCAATGGGGTTATGTTCACTCGAGGGCAAGTAGTCCACCTTTAGATTCGTGTCTCCGTGTGTCTGGCCATTCACACATGCGGCGTCTCTGCCTGCCTTGTGAGTCACAAAAGAGGCAGGCTGACAGACAGGTGGTCAATTAAGTTGATTGATGGAAATGAAACAGCTGCATCTTGTACTGTTTTTCCTCTGAGAAAGCGAACGCAAACCCAATATTTTTACCTTGCTGAATTATATTAGCGGTTAAAGTGGTAGGTAGTGAGTTTTTGGTTTTTAAAAGCCTCCCATTTTGGAAAGGCTATTTCCATATGTAGTTTATGCATGCACAATACCTAAGCAGAATCAGCATTCTGTCTCCAATCACCATGAAATCCTTGTTTGAGAGGAGCCACTATCACCAAGAAGCACAGCCTCTTTTGAGTACAGCTCAAGCAGCAAGTGGGCAAAAGATGTGCACAACAACATATCACAACATAAGTCCAACACGTTTTCTCATTTCTACCCGCTCTGGCAATAAATGAAACCAGCATGTGGTCCAGATGAGGTTGGTTTACACCTTGCACAGTACCCTGATGCATATCCTACTGTACGTACGTAGGAGTATGAAGTAAACATTTAAAACAGTTTATACAGTATAAGACCTTTTGGCTGTGATAGTATTTATATAACCATATACAAACTTGAGACCAGTCCGTGCTTTTTAGTGCTGAATCAAGAAACATATTTAATAACAAGCAATGCATGAAATTACAATGCGGCCGCAAGGGAGATATAATTTAGCTTTGCATGCGTATAGCTCCACCAACGTCATATCTGGCGAAACAATAGACGCCATATTATATAGGTTCTGAGATTCAAAATAACCGGTCACAGGTATCTGAGCATTCATTGGTTGGAGGTGTGGCCACTAAGGTTTGGAGACAAATGCTAGGGCACACCTCTAGGAAGAGACAATGAATTAACTTGAGTAGGCTAGCTGGGGGTTGGCAGCCAACA
>JAOEHI010053717.1:0-14863 GCA_025447815.1 Percopsis transmontana | reverse complement strand
CTCGTCACTGCTTATTTAGATTCATAGCCATATGAAACGATGTATAGATCACATTATGTGACCGTGTAGCTTAAATCTTAACATGCCTACAATATGCTGGCTCTAGACAGTCTTTACAAACACCGGTTCTCTTGACCGCAGTCAGTTCCTCCTGCTTGTGCATAGACTACTCTTAACCATTTGAGCTTGACTCGTTTACAGTCTTTATTTAGTTGTTTGCCTAGGTGTCTCGCAGAACAAACATACACATAGCCAAAGTTAACTCTAGTAACTAGCATGGGAATGCGTTTGTGTGTTTGAACCGGTTCGACTGCCTCTTAGCTCAGCTTCTACGACCGGGTACAGCTGGAACATAATTATCCATGCGCGTGGGTGGCGTAGGTTAGTTATGGTAATGATAAACAAATTCACCCATTCACCAATATCATACCTCAACTTTAAGTGTGACTTGTCTGTATTTTTATCTCTTGACACAAAAAATCCATTAATATCAATTCTATGTGCCATTATGAATGAGTCTTTCAAGTTACATAAAAATTGCCATTTTATATTGACCGCTGAAATTTATTTGGCTTTTGGTGGCCATTTTAAAGAGCGAGCCAATTGCCGCTTCAGGAAATGTGATCAAATGAGGCCAGGTATCAGTGTACACAATTTCACGGTTTTACATCATGTGTCATTTAGCCAAAACAGTTCTTGAGATATTGACATGTGGCAGCTGTAGCGCCCCCTATGCAAGAAATTTGGTGTGCGTCCAAGGAATGTTGTGCTGACTATGTATACCAAGTTTGGATAAGATTGTACCTTTTTTACAGGAGAAGATATAGGCAATAGAAGTATGATTGGCCACGCCCTGAAAATTAAATATATAGATTATCTTTAAAACTGAGCAACAAATCAAAAATCTGAAAAAGTAATTTTTGTCACCATCGTATGGGAATGATGTATTTTTTTGCGAAATATATATGTGCTTATAACGGCGCCCCCTACTGGCCAATTTGTTTAATATTTCATTCACGGCTTCTATGTGCCATTTATGTATGCATGAGCCTGTAAAGTTTCATGAAGATCGGCCATTTACACTAACAAATATTGACTGCTGAAATTTGATTGACTGTTGAAGAGCAAACCAATTGCCACTTACTGAAATGTGATCAAATGAGGCCAAGTATAAGTGTACCAAATTTCACATTTTTACATCAAGCAGTTCTTGAGATATTGACGTGGCAGTTGTAGCGCCCCCTATGCATGCAATTTCACAAAATTTGGTGTGCGTCCAAGGAATGTTGTTTAGAAGAGAAGATATAGACTATAAAACTATAATTGGCCACCCCTGAAAAAATCCAAAGGGTTCCAGCAGCTTCGCTGCTTGCACCCCTAATGATTTCTCCACTCGCCTTGTAAATACTTTTTCTACAATAAAGGGCAAACAGATATTTTATCTTAACATTAAAGATAAAGCACTGGAAAAATGCACATGTTTGACGACAAATTGTTTGTTTTGTGATTTCAGACAAATTTGCTATTTTTATAAAAGTATACATTTTGTGCTAATCTGATCTTCCCTTTTCCTCTTTATCAACCTCTCTCACTCCCAGGCCACACCTTGCAGTGCAACAAATGTGATCTTGCCTTGTTTAACTTGTGCTTCCCCAAAACAATCACTTGCGCCGAGGGAGAGCTGTGTTTTAGTGGAGTTGGGAAAGCGGGTAAGGTGAACCATGAATCGCACTGTTGGTTTTGGAAGCCTCCTTGTTCAACTGCTGCCTTAAGTTTGTCTGTCTAAATGCACACACTCAATTTACTGAATATATTTAGAGTACCCCTTGTGTGTGGTTTAAAAAAAATGATTCTTATATTTAATTCATCCATGTTTAGCATTCCTAAAATTATGTGGTTGAAATAAGTTGCTTGTAGCTTGCCACCCACCTCAGGCAAGCTGATTCTATACATTTTTTTTTTTTTATGTAAATGTATTCATCTTTTTTTCTCATTCTAGTGGGATTCGTGGATATCAAAACAAAGGGCTGTTTGGCACAGAGTAAATGCAACTTGACTGAAAATGTCAATTTCCCTCAAAACTCAAACACGTCCATCTACTCCATGTACAAGACCTGCTGTAGCGGTGACCTGTGCAACAGTGCTCCCGGTCTGCCCGGGCTCAGCATTTTGCCTCTGGCCTTTGCTACATTTACTACAGTGTTTCTAACAAAGGCCCTGGTGTAAGATGATTTACACATACACACACACACACACACACACACACACACACAGACACACAATAAAGAATACCTAAGGTAGTTTCAGACACGTGCATCTCTTCGTATCAGACGCACTGGTTTGTATCTTACAGTATGTACTTATTTATTCATCTCTAATAGTCAGGTGAAGTTTAATAAGCATTACCTTTTATTTCATCTCAAATATGTCATGTCAAATATAGTCAAGACATGTATGACCAAGATTGTGTGTGTTGAAAAAATATATAATACTGTCACTATATTTACTTTTATTGCTCAAAATAACTTTGGTACAGGGTTTCATTGGAGTTGGGTAGTTGTCCCTGTGCAATAGAACTAAAATTAAAAATCAACCTACTTGCCACATCCTGTGATAAAGGTTACTCTCTACAATGTAAGGGCTAAAGTAAACGTTTTACATGGTTATTGATAATTATACTACATTGTCTTTGCCTTATATTTTCAAAATGTGGTACTTTTTATTTGAAGCACTGTCAAAATTGTTTACTGTCCCACTGGTCGTTCTTGTGATCTTCCTCATTCGGTTATCAGTGATAACAAACATGGTTCATCTTGTTCTAATCAAGCTCTACTGGCATGCAAGAAGCAGTTAAAATCTTTGCTACGGGTTTTGTATGTATATGTAGTGTATTTTGTGTATATCTGGGATTTTTGTGTTTAAATATATGGAATGCTTTGGATTTTCTTTTTCTTTTAATCTTTTAATCTTTTCAAGATGTCAATCAACCAATCTCTATTAACAAAATAAACTTTTTCTTTTGACTGTTTATTGGAAGTGTGTGTTTTTATTGTATTATTTTTTTTTTGGTCTGTGATATTGCCATGTTGAGGCTATGATGATCATTCTTATGTCTAAATCAACCGCGGTCTTACAGGATAGACCGGTTCTTTGTTTCAGTGTGTGTGTTGACGGAAGATTTGTGAAAGACGTCATGGAAGATGTGGGCTACCAGTAAGCTAGTAAGGTTCAGCTTCCAAACAAACTAAAATTATACTTTTAGGTCTACCTTTATGAAACCTGGGTTGCAGTACAAGGTTCCTGGCACTCTGTGACTGTCTCTCTATAAGCAACTATGCATCTCCTGTGACTCAATAACTGGCAATTACAAAATGGCCTACCTCAACCTGTTTTCGTACCTCACACATCTTTTAAAGTAATTGTTGGAAAATCTATGGGAAACATGTACCTCACGTCTAGCCTGGAATATCTAGGCCTAAATTCACTTTGTGAATAGGGTCTGGCCACCCTCGATTGGGGATTGCTTGCAATTGTTGCATTCTAATGGAGTAGACTTTGGCCTTATTTTAAAACCATCGGAGCAGCCTTTAACTAATCGTCATTTACAGCAATATGTTGTATGTATGTCGTATGCCCTCAATGAATAATTTTAGACATTGTTCTGGCTCAGGCTTCAATTCTTTGATATTACCTAGCTTTGTAACTGCTTGTATCTCTTCATCTAACTGTGCCACCCCCGCCACTGTTAGAACTACATTTTGTAAGGAATGCTTGACTTAATATCATCGCACCTAACCACCCCCAGTAATCACTGATTGGCCTGCCCTTAAAAGTAGCGGTGCAATCGTTAATACATTGCTCGTTAATACATTGCTCGTTAATACATTACTCGTTAATACATTGCAGAGTGTGGAGCCAGGTGGAGCCAAGCAATTACTGGTTGCACAGTGGCTGTGGAAGGGATGACCAAATTTTAGCAATATTCCTTAAGCACCACCTTTGAAATTCATACTAAAAGAGTTGTTTTTAATAGTTAAATAATGACGTCTACTGTACATTCCTTGCAGCTAATTTAATGCTGGCTGCCAAAGGGCCTATGTTCTGGTCAATGTTTCAGAATGACGCTGGGTCAATAACTGGGTCTAGGATATGTTTTGTAACAGTTTAGTTAACATTCAGGGACATCCAGCTAGAAAATATCAGCTAAGCGTGACTGTAGAATGGCCATATTACTGTCAATGGAGGATGTTTGCTTACACAATGTGTAATCTGCATAGCACCTCTGCCAACGGTGTCAAAATTATGGAGAATTTTGACCTAGTAAAAGCATATCTAGAACCGAATAGGACCACACACACCATGTAACAAAGCATTAAGTAAAGGGTGTGCACTGTGAAGGGGCCTTAAACGATTAAAACAACGTTATTTTCATGTCTCTAGGGCATACAATCTAGAGCTATTGACTGTCCCAATAGCCTCAGTAGTTTTCCCTATAGGTCAGAGTGCCGCTGTAGTCCGTTCATCAGTGCTGCATTTTGGCAGGCAAAAATCTGTAGAATATCCAATATCCAGTAGTGGGTGTTTCTCAAAGTCAAGGATGCTTCCTTGGTAGGACGGGTCTTTCCAAGTCGGTTCCTTCAGAGGCTAGGCAAGACTCCTTCCTAGAACTCAGAGAACACATAATGGATCATTGAAAAGATTCCACCTTCAATTCCTCTCATACGTGCCCATAGGATTGTGGATACTTTTAAGAATGCTAAGGATAGACACATGCATCCTTGAGAATTCTTTAGTAGAATTCAAAGGATCCTAGACCTCGGAACAGTCTTTCGGAGGATTCAATGGCATACTGATATAGCAGCCGTGAAAGGTCCTTCTTTGACTTTGAGAAACACCCGCATAATGCGACGTTATTACGTAATGTGTTGTGACATTGTAGATATCTAAAATAGACAGATTAACCATTAAAATTGTTATTCAATACATCACATCCTGGGACAATGGCAGTTAAATACATTCAAATAATTTAGAACACAGTGAGAGTGTAGGAGAGTGTACTTTTAACAGAAGAAGGGGCAACCAGTAGGACTGTCTAAAAAAAAATTAGTTTGTGATCAGAGAAGGGAGGGTCTAAAATATGCCATATAAGGTAAAACATTCAGCGGCAAAGTGGTTTGAAGGGTCATTAAATTAAATATTTAAATCGCCAACTAATCTGAAAAAATCAGGTAGGCTACCTGATTATGTGTCATCTCCCTGAGATAGCCTATATTAAAATAGGAATAGAATAGGAATCTACTATTTGCTTTAGGGAGTCAATACATAACCAAACAACTGTTGAAAATGAGCACCTCAAAGCTTGATTTTTAAAGTCAAGCCATGACCACACAGAGAATTTATTGCTTGGCTCTCATCTTGGAGGAATGCTGAAATACCTGTATTACCTGTATTACACGTATTACCCCACAGAAGAAAAGTACCAGCCCTTGGTTGTATTTAACCCAAAGGACACTGGAAACAGTCTTATTCGCTCTCTCTACAGCTAGACTTCTAAGAGAAGGAGCTACATATCTCTACTGTGAATAGATTTTTCTACCAGGAGCCAAGAATAAACCACACACCAAGATGGGCAAGATTGTCTATGGAATCATTGCAGCGATTGCATATTTTGTGATGGGTAAGCCTTAAAAAAGAAAAATCATCAATATTAAGGAAAGAGATAAATAATAATTATTATTATTAGGGAAATCATTTGTTTTGTTCAATTTGTTGGAGGATAGGTGTGGGTAAGGTGATCCACTCCCAGTAGAAAGATTGTGCGTTTGATCTCCAACAGGCCAGACCTTTCTTTAAGCATCATTGAGCAAGATGCATTACCCCTATCTGCTCCTTGATACTTGTAATTGTACTCACTGTCTCTTTGGATAAAAGCGTCTGCTACATTTTTTTATTTTATTATGTAGTTCTAATTTCACTAAATTTAAATAGATATTCTGAAGTTATGCTTTACTTGGGTCTGGCCGGCACAAATTATGAGATATATCCAGTGATATCCTCTCAAGTGAAGGATTCTGGAAAAGTAGTATCGTAATTCTATTACCCCTGATTGCTGCACTTACAGCAAAAGTAACACTGATTGCAACTGATTTGTTTTACTGCTCAAAAAATTTACTGTAAAATTCTACCCCTAGTCTTTCAAGTATATTAATTACTTTTCTGGCACTCTACAACTTGGATGGACAGTACAAAAAATAATCTCCACGCATGTAACTAAACTTACAATAAAAAGTTTCATAGAGAATTTTTTAAATCTTTTTGACCTTTATTAATTACAAATATATATAAATCAGTCTTAAACATGAATGATTCATAGACCACATCCTGTTTGTTTTGAACAAAGTAGATTATGATTTTCAAAACCGTGACACAGCAACTGACAAATAACCCAATACATTTTGTATGTATTTTTTCTATGACAAATTACAGACAAAATAACTGTTATTTTCACATTAAACAGTAGGAAACTCGAAACAATCAATATTTGTTGTAATTTGGTTTTCTAAATCATAAAACAGTCAAAATAACCAAACCAGTGATTTGGTTAAGCGATGATGCAATAAAAAAAAAATAGCAATACAAATAAATGAATGAATCAGCAATGATTCATTAATAAACCATAAACCAAAAACCTTTTGATTATTTATCTGGTGACTATGATTAAGTAGGCTACATGCTTACATCATCTATTCTTAATTGTCTAGCGAGAACTAAAAACTGTGAGAGATAATAAGCATTAGATTTGTAGCACTATTAAACAACTGCTCAGTTTATGTGATTTTTTTAATGCAAATTTAATTCGAAATTTGTGTTTCAGCTGAATCTCTGAAATGTAACAAATGCTCTGTGGGCCTGGTGGGTTTGTGCCTGAACTCTGCTGAGGAAACCTGTTCCACCAACACCAGTGTCTGTTTTACTGGAAATGCAAGTAAGGCATCTTTTTCTGAGAAACAATGAATTATGTTATGAACACACACGCACACACACTCCAAATGGTTGCATTTAGTTGGGAGTCCATTGGGGTAATACACTTTGAATCCCAATATTTGATCTTCCTACTATCACAATATTGTTGCAATACCATAATACCATAATAATTCATTATTATACAATGAGTACTAACAGAACACATCTTTTCAGCTTTTCCCACCATCACTAAATTTGTTGGCTTCAACACCCAAGGCTGCAGCGAGCCAGCTGGCTGCAACTCCACTAACAATGGTACCCTGCTAGGGGTTACCTATGTGACGGCGGTTCAGTGCTGCTCCTCTGATAAGTGCAACCCTGTCCAGATCAACGGCGCCCCCACGACCAAGCTGCACTTCACAGCTGCCATTGGTGCAGCCATCGTCGCCTCTTTGTGGGGATCCATGCTTTACTAGATGCCTGATGCACACCCAACAGAACCATGAAACACACCATCCTTAAACAATAGACACACATAAAATGTGTGAAACAATAATTTCGAGAGAATAATTCCAAAACCTTTGCACCTTAATTGTGTGAATCTCAAGTTCGACTGTCGATGCCTTTCAGATGATATAAAATAATAAAAAAAACACAATGTTCAGCATTGCAACTAAATGTATGGTATATGGCTGACCTTTATTTTATGTGTTCATAATGGAAGTTTATTAATTGTGTTTACACAGAAACACAATTAGCATGAACGCTTTATGATTTTAGTTTGTTTTAGACAAGCTGTTTTTTTAAACTGTTTTACATGTCTTACACAATGAAGGATTAAAAATAAAGACAAAATGTATAAAATATTTGTATTGTCAATGATATTTATTTTTAACATAGCAAAGAATACTAATGTTGTGTATTCTAATATATTCCAATTGGCAGATCATTGGAACAAATTTAAACTCAGCACCCAGATGTAGGTTTTTGAGGTGAATGCTCCCTTGTTTGTTTGCTATTAAGTAGTTACAGCTCATTATTTCAATAATAGCCTAATTAATGTCTGCACCCTTCACAAGGACCTCTTACCACAGGTCTGTTTGCAAAGGAAAAATTCCTACTGCCCAATAGATTACTTTAGTGCACAGCTACTAGCCAAACCAGCGCTATCTAACTAGTCTTTGTGTAATCACGGTTTTCACATTCCTTTTTGAACGAACCAAACTCAGTCCCCTTATAGTGGACCAAAAAGTGGACCAACCGAAAGGGGAGTCACTGTGAGTTCATTTGAGGACTCAGTTCTCTTTCGGCTCCACTTCAGCTCTTATGGGGCCTCATTACTCTTTCTGTTCACACTATAGCCTAGTTCCTCTGGAGCTCTCGGGTCATTACTGCTTTAGATTATGGGTAGCTTTCACCGTGCGTTTCTGTGCGTTGTAGACAGTTGCCATTTGATGTGTTGTTCATTCCACAACTGGAGAAGTGCAGTAGTTTCTTACTCGGACCAAACTACTCCTGGTCAACCAGTCTTGCTATCGTTACCAGCAGACATGGTTCCGTCCAGGCGCTGCCTGTACATATTAGCAGGTGGGGCAGAGCCGTACTAAAAAAATTATAGGGGTACAAGAAACCAACACAAAGAATACAAAGACAAAGGACAAAACAAAGAAAGTCCAAGCGGGGTCGTGAAAAAATGTATGTTTATAGATAATTTAGAACATTCTATGAGATAGTATTTGTAGAGTAACAACAACTACATACCTATATTGTTGTTATATATTGTTGAGGAGTTCTATAGATATTGATCCTGCAAATTCATTCATTCAAAATGTTCAATATACACTGAAACGACCCCTGACATCAGTGTGAAATGAAATATGAAAGCTTGGGAGTTGAGACTTGTGCTTTGGATATGTCAACTGGGGTCTAAGCCTGAAGTATAAAGTATTTTAGCTGTATCTTTTACCAAACCCAAGATTTGGCTCAAATCTATAAAATGCATTTCAGAATTTCCATATAATGTTGATTATTTCTGACCGCACTAAACATGCAACCATGCAAACACAAACATTACATTAGGTAACATTTTGGGAATTTTAAATTGGCATCTACACAGTTGTATCTATAGGTTGTAACCAAATCAGACAATTTTACTGTAGAATATTTGGTAAAGCTTTATTTGAAGGGGTGTGCATAAGACTGAAATGACACCGTCATCACCATGACGGTGTGGTTATACCTTTTATGAACATGAATCTTTTATCAATGTTTATGACTGTTTAAGTGTCATTCATTAAATTAATGTCAAGTTTAATGTCAAGTTGACATTGTTTGGGATGTCTTTGTAATGACAACTTAACATTAACCAAGTTGACATAACCTGCAAATGTCTTTGTCATGAAAACTTGACATTAACTAAGACAATATAACCTGTAATGAACATCCCATGGTAGGCCTAATTATCAGACATAAACAATTTATCTTTATGTGTTAACACATTACATTAAACTGTCATATATGGTTGGTTTTGACATTTGACATTGGCTGTCATAAGACTATTATAATTGTGTCATGAACATTTTCATTTCCTGGGCGCCTCCCTAGGGAGGTGTCCCAGGCACGTCCAGCTGGGAGGAGACCCAGGACTAGGTGGAGGGACTATATCTCCAACCTGGCCTGGGAACGCCTCGGGATCCCCCAGTCGGAGCTGGATAATGTGGCTCGGGAAAGGGAAGTTTGGGGTCCCCTGCTGGAGCTGCTGCCCCCGCGACCCAATTCCGGATAAGCGGACGACGATGAGATGAGAGATGAGACATTTTCAGGGGGCAGGATAGTCTAGTGGTCTAGGTGTTCCAGTCCCAGAGTTGGCCTACCTGTAAGCATCCTTGAGCAAGATGCCTAACACCTATCTGCTCCATGTAATAGCATCATGTAATTGTAAGTCGCTTTGGATAAAAGCGTCTGCTAAATGACCTAATTGTTGTAATTGTAATTGTAATTTTCCTTGACTTCAACTACAGTGGTAAAAATTGGACTTGTGATAAATATCATTGTCATTAAGTTTTATTACACTGCCAAATGCTTTAAAATATCTTACTAAAAGCAATAAAGTCAAAAGATTATTCCTTTATTGTATTTGCAAAACAAGTGTTACAAGTGTAAATATATAAACCTTTTAAGTGTACTTTATATAAAGTGTATTAAATTGGCACTACGTTAAGTGCACTTAGTTGTAATAGTACTATTTTTAAATAAATTAAGCGTACTTCAAGTGCAGTAATGATGTTACAATGAAATTAATTAAGTAACCCTTTGTAGGTCACACCAAGATATTTATATTTAAAAAACTATTTTTGTTGCTTTTCCTGCTTCTTTGGGGCCATGAAAACATAAAACATAGATTTCTTTTCTTATTGCCCCTATATTTTACAGGCCTCTACCAAACGGGTGAGCTGACTAATAAGGGTGAAAGTATGGCAAGCCATTTTAACATTGAACAGCTAGACTGGATATGTGTTGCAGATATCTGTAATTCAGTTTTGCCTAGTCAAGAAGAACATTTCATATATCCGCAACTACATTCTTCCTATCCATAATTGTCATTTCAGATATCCACAAAGACAAATGTCTTCCTAGGACAAATTACGTAACTTTTTCCATTAATTTGTATGGGGTTTGTCATTACAGATATCTACAATTCAGTTGATATCCACTATGTGAATTACGGATATCTGCAACTGAATTGTAGATATCTGTAATTCCAGTTTGAGATATCTACAATTTGATTCTGACTAGTCATAACTCCAGTTTAAGATATCTTTAATTCACCTTAATTCAAGATATCTACATGCTCCTTTTCAGATATCTTAAATTAAGTTTTGACTAGGCAAAATTACGTTTAGCAGACGCTTTTATTCAAAGCGACTTACAATCTTACGTTGTAGATATCTCAAACTGAAGTTAGGGAAAGTTATAATTTAATTGTAGATATCTATTATCAAGTTATAGATATCTTGAAATGAATTTTGATTTGAGATATATAAAATTTGAGATATCTGTAACTTTCATTCTGCAATGTAAAGACAGATATCTTGAATTAGAGTTTTGACTAGGCAGAATGACATTGCAGATATCTGTATGCAAATTAGGCCTGCATCTGAGTTTAGGCGGGAGCAGAGCATGTTGTCAAATCACATAGCACGTGTTAACTGTTAACTTGTATTGAGCACCATGTCAGAGCAGCAAGAGGGCGAAGGAGTTTTTAATAATCTTTTTAATGCTGCAGCCCGTGCAAGACAACCAACTATGGCAAGCCCTTTAAATATTTAAAAGCTAAGTTTGACTATCCGGAATTAAATAAACCAACTTCTTCTTTGAGTATGGTGGGGAGGGGAAATTATGTATTTATGGATATCTAAAATAGAGCAACATCATACACAATAATTTGCACTAGTCATAATGACATAACTTTCATTCTGCCTAGGCAAAACTGAATTACAGATATCTGCAATTGTCATTTAAGATGTGTGACGAGTGGAATGTAGTTTTCAATGACGTCATTGCAGGTATCTGTAATTCAGTTTTGCCTAGTCAAAACTGAATTATAGATATATTTATCTGTCGTTTCGACTAGTCACAATTACATTACAGATATCTTAAGTGACAATTCCAACTATCCAAAATGTAATTACGACTATTCAGAAAGACGTTGTTGATATCTACAATGTTAATTCCGGATAGTCAAACTTAAATGTTAAAAGGGCTTGCCATATGAAAGTCCATTTGAAATACACTATGTAGGAGTAATAACATTAAGATTAAATAATATACATTTTATTAAATTATTTTATTGAATATTATGTATTGACACATGTGTAAAAGCTTGTGAGATGATACTAAACAGATCAAGTTGATGTCACAATCAGCGTGCACATGCTGGTGCATGCTCTGTGCCTTCCGCCTTGGCTGCTGGTGATTAGCCCCGCACAGGTGCGTCTTGTTATGTTTAATTACTATGGCTAGTTTCCCTAACAGCACTCGGTGCTGTGAGTCATTGTTTGCTGTCATTGCAATGTTACAGTGTTTGTGTTACTCGAGAGAGCATTAAAACTATGTGTTATACGTAATCCGTTCCTCCGGCCTGTCTGAGCGCACTGTTACAGTTGATCATCTGAAAGACATAACTTGGTGCCATCAAAATGTTTAAAAGACAAAACATGTACATTTGATTAGTCTAAAAATAACCAACAAAATTATACACAAAATACATTTGTTATTTAAAAGTATGAAATTTAGTATTTAAAAAAACAATCTGTGTAGCAATAATAATATTTGTCCATTTAAACAATTGCAACACCCAACCATACAGAACAATGAAAACATTAAAGTATCTGTAAACAAAACATTTCTTCTCTGCAAAAGCAGTGCTGTTTTCATTGAACTTTTGACATTCATTTATGATGGTAGCCTACAAAGCACTGCTGGTTTGCATTTTGGCAGAGGAAAACGGAGCACCACATTTCCATCTTGCCACACCTTTCAGACAGAACTTCTCTCGACCCCGTTGGAGTGAATAGGTCGGAATCATAGCTCACATCAAGAGGAGGCTGGTGGGATGGTGTGGAGACATGTTTCATCACTGTCTGAGGAGAGTAGGATGGTGGTCTGTGGAGGCTTTCTTATGCACTAGCTTCAAGCTGTGGGCCACCTCAAGACGAAACCTTTTCAGAGGCATTGTTTTTTCTTTCAGAGGTGCACAGTCTCACAGTCCTTGTAAACCAACCATGAGTTGGAAATAGCTAGGTCAAGAATATATTCAAACAAGGGGTACCACCATCACTTCAATTTTGTTGGTGTCTTATAAAGATGTGTGCATTATAGTGTGAAAACATACTCTTCCTCCACACGATGCTCTAGCAGCTTTGCAAAGGTCTGTCTAGAGAATCCCAGAGAGAGGACCTTGAGTTCCTGAAAGGAGCTCAGGGCGTCCAATGTATAAAGTGTGGAACTGTTGACAGGCCGGCCAATATCCACTCCTAAGGAGGTCCTTTAAATCAGGTGTCCACTGCTGCTGGCACGTTTGACATACATATAGTGGCTGATGCAAGTCATAACATAACAAAAAAAAGTAAATTCAAATATAATTAATTATGAATACAGATTTACGACATACATAATTTTCTGAGATACTGAATTTGGGGTTTTCATTAGTTGTCAGTTATAATCATCAAAATTTAAAGGAATAAACACTTGAAATATATCAGTCTGTGTGAAATGAATGTATACATTATACAAGTTTCCCTTTTTGAATGGAATTACTGAAATAACTCAACTTTTTGATGTTATTCTAATTATATGACCAGCACCTGTATATAACAACATATAGGTATGTAAACCACGCACAAAAAGTTTGGTAGATTATTTCTTTGTTGTAACAATGCTTCTTGGCAATCAGCATTTGTCGCAAGTCAGCCAACGTGGTTGTGTTGGTCACTCTGGCACGAACAGCACGCCCAAACTGATCCCACAAGTGTTCAATGGGGTGGAGGTCAGGACTGCTGGCAGGCCCATCCTCTCCACTCCCAAATTCTGGAGGAAGTCTCTGATAAACTGCTCTGTGGGTAGAGTTTGGTCCCAGACTGTTGAGATATGGAATTGCCACTGGTTGCAGAATTTCACCTCGATATCTCTCTGCATTGAGACTTCAATCACCCAATCCCAATCTACCAAACTATTCTAAATTATCTAATAACATACATTTAGTTTTGTGAATTAGGGTTAGGTTGTAGACTTAATGAGTTATGTTTAACTGTATTACAATTTTCAAGCATTACTGGTTTGTAGTTTACAGGGCAACATTACAAAGTAGACAGTAGGGATATGTAAACTTACAAGAAAATAGTTTTGCTAAAATGTGTAATGTTTACATATGAAGTTACATGTTCCATTGACATGTATGAGAAATTGTAAGTCCAGAGTGCAAAGATGCCCTATAAATATTGAAGTAGCCGAGATGCCCTACAGGGTAGCCGAGATGCCCTATGCCCTACAGGTAGCTAAGATGCTGTTACAGATCTCCGTCCCTCTCCCCCCCGTTGTGGAATTTTATATTAGAAATTACTCTTACACTGTCTTTAATTGGGGTTTTAATTACATTTGCAAATGGGTATGCTATGTCAAAGACTGTGCCGGTCAGTGAGATAGAATAACCGACCTTCAATAACACACATGCATGCTTATATAGTGCCACACAACACATCCTGCCTCTCTACTCCTCCCCGTCTCCAAGAAAGGTTGTATAATTCAAACACCCACTGGTTAGCCCAAAACACCCACTCCTGATAGGAGTTCCCAGAACAGCATGGCCTTGGTTGCTCACATGTGTCTCAAATGCGGTCAATATAGGCACACAGGCATTTTAAAATGAGGCCTTAGGTCAGACAGTCAAATGTGGTATTTTTCCACCACAATTCCTCCCTTTGAGCCACCCAAAGCGCTGTATATCATTGCCTCACATTCACCCATTCACACACTGATGGTGGTGTCTGCCATGCAAGGCACCATCCAACACATCTTGAGCAGATAGTGTTAGGCATCTTGCTCAGGGACACCTCGACACTTAGCCGGAAGTCAGCGGGTATCGAACCAGCTTTACCCCCGGTGCCACTGTCGCCCTACCTTAAAGCGAATTATAAAATAAATAAAAACATGTAATATTGAAAATAATAACAATAAAAACACAGAATCTAAATGCAATGTACCCCCACAGTGGAGGTTCTACATTGAATTATGCCCGGGCGAGACGCCCGTTGCGCGCCCCCCGCCCCCACGCGCCCACGCACCCGCCCCCCGCCCCCCACCCCCCCCGGGCAAGGGGGGGGGGCGGACGCGCGGGGGGGGG
>JAOEHI010053716.1:0-14864 GCA_025447815.1 Percopsis transmontana | reverse complement strand
CCCCCCCCCCCCCACCCCACCCCCACCCACGACCATGGATTTGTCCTCCATCACCGTAGCAACGACGTATGTTTATTATTGTTATTATTTCTGACATTCCATCATGGCATGTTGCACATGGACCAAAGACACTGAAGATGATGATGGTGAAGCCACAGGAAATGAAAGATGGAGAGAGAGAGAGAGAGAGAGAGAACATTTGCAAACTTGCCAACAGTGGTCATCTGATTTGTTCAGGATCACACATTCTATCATTTGGGACACTTTTTATAATTTAAAAAAATATATTTTCTGTTCTGTGTTTGGTTACCATTCTTTCCACTCACTTTAACCTGTTCAGACGGTGGTGCATGCCTTTTATAATAGACAATCAGTAGTCATAACCCTCTGGTACTGTTGCCACGCACATCACGGGCAGAACATTTGACTATCAATATAAAACCTCAGGGTGTCCTTGATTTACATGCTTGACGTTTAAACGACTTCTAAAAGCAATGCGGCGGTGTGAAATCTAGGTGGCATTAAAGTTTTTCCATATGTATGCACCGTTTGAAATTTATACTGTCGTCCAGGTGTCTGAAGGATATTTGTTCAGTCAGATCATTTTACTTGGATTAATCTTTTTTTCTAAACAATATTGATTCTTACCAGCCAAGTCAGGTTTTGGATAAAATCTGAGCCCCATTAGTTAACCTAAAGTAAGCAATCCAAGCAATAAAAAAAGTCTTAAAGTACCTGTATACTGTACTGGCCTAAATCCTAAATCTTAAACTAATATTATGCAATATTCTGGTGCTGTTTCATAATTATAATTATTCAGGAAATGTGTGAATATTGGTTTTAGAGCGTATACCTGGCTTATTATAATGCCAATATGCAAAATGTATTCATTCGAGTATAATAATGATATAATAAGCTTACATGATACTGTTCGATGTCAATTAGTGAGGTAGCGATTGGTAACTTATTTGTTAACCTTGAATGTGAGCAAATGTCGTTCACATAGAACCCCATTTATACAGTAAAACATTCAGGACAATTCAAAACCTAATACTGCTCAGCTTGCTGTAGGTGGTTTTACCTGCACATTGAGAGAGCAGCTGTATTTGCAATCACTGAAAATAAATGCAAAACCCTTGTCTTTGATGTGTCTATTTTATAAATTGGTTGATATTCAAATGTTGGGTAGATAAAACTGGAAAGCAAGCAGACACCTCCAATCTCGTTCATACTCTACACCCCCCCCCCCCCAACAAACTTGATAGTTTTCACTCTTCAAATACGCCTCCCTCATATATACGTTTTGCAACACCAATGGTAAAAATAAGTTATATTTTGTGTGAAAGATACATTTATGTACACAGTTTTTATGAAAGTTGGCCCTCAATTTTGTGCTTGTGTGTGACAAACAAAAGTATGGCAGCTGGCTGTTGCTCTGTTTCACTTTCAACCACAAAACAAATGTAGGGGGCATCTCAACACCAATTTCCTCAGTTTGCATTTAAACCAATCCACACATGCTAATGGCAGTCAATGGTTTGCAATAATAATTAGATAAAGGAATGCTATTCTTTTACTCCTGAAAGGACACAAAAAGCCAACTTAATTTAATTATCTTTTTAATAATGCTTTAATCCCTCTTTCGGCTAACAATTTTTCAATCATGCCATTGAGATCAACAAAGGCTAGAAGTGAGGATGCAAAGGACTAGTATTGAGATCCTACCCGAAATTGTGGTTTTCTATTAACTGAAGGTCCTGCCAAGACCTATTACAGTAATTTATAACCAACAAAACGGTTAAAAGTTTGACCTTTAAACAAAATAAGTACTGATTCAAACAATAAATGTATGTTGCCATTGCATTGTGGTGAACTTATTTGGTAGCTCTGGTGGGGCAGTTGAGTTAAACTCCTCATAACCAGTAGATAAGCAGTTTTCAGATGAGTATTTGTTTTCTCCACCAACCCAAACGGTCCCAGGGGGTTTGGCAGAGGCAGGCTTCTCTTGAAAATGAAATGACTTAACTTCAAAACATTTTAAGTTATAGCTTTATTTTGGTGATCAACAATACAGTATAGCTGCCTCATTTGATTACAAAATAAATTTAAAATAAGATGATGGTGAAACTACATGGTTGTTAGTCAAACATCCAGTTTGAATAGGTGAACCAGACTGGACTTTGAAAACCGAATTAATTCACATTAAAGATAACATGGGGGAAACAAAGACCAAATTCCAATGCTCGGAAACACTTTGCTTTGCTGGACAGCTGCAATAGCTTATGGTCAATGAATTAACCTCAAAGATTCAATGACCGTTTGTGCTCTAAGGGATTTGTTACAGAAGTGTAAATAGAAGTACAAAGCTAGTCGACTTCCTGCAAATGTAAATTCAGTACATCTTACATTTGAGAAAAAAAGAACACTCCTCGATTTGTATCTGTGTATTCCCAATTCTGTACCAGCGTTACAGAATTGCTTTGGTTCGAAACTCTGAGGGTGCATAGCTTTCCCACACGTGTGCCGAGGGGCTGGCACTCTTCTCTACCCCTCCCCCTACACCCACATGCATAGTCTGCCCTGAAACAACCTGGGGTGAAAATTTGATATGTTTGGGGCACTGCAACACAATCAAGGAGTGCACCTTTTTATTTATTTATGAAACCTCTGCACCCATTGATTCACGCCTAATCAATTACACTGCACATTAGGGCCTAGAGGTATTACAGTTAAAAGTAAGCTTTAAGGTGCACTTGAATAAAAGCAATAAAGGAATATGCACACTTTCTGATATGTTAGAACTAATTCACTAAAATAAAAATAAAAAATAAAAAAAACAGTTTCAGCGTTTAATCAAAATTAAAGCTTTTTTGGCAAGTAACTGTTTTAAGTAACTAGTAAATAACATTTACCTGGACAAACATGTTTAGTAAAAATCCATATAAAAATATCAAAGTGCTAAATAGTTTGGGGGTGAAGACAAAAAAAACAAAAAAAAACACAGCAAAAAACAACAAGGATTGGCCCAACAACGCACAAACGCATTCTTCATACACTCGAGAGAGCTCACATTCCAAAAAAACAAGACAAAAAAAATCCTTTATCTTTATCTCAATCTCAAGAACAGAAATACCGATGGCTATAAAGGAAAGGTTACAACAGGAGAACATGGCGTTAATAAAATATTGTAATAAAATGTAGAGACTACAAAATTCAATTTCTCTCAACTCCTGACCCAACCGTGTAACTATCAAATTAGAAGACGCATTCAAAACACAATAACCCAAATGTCACACATACAGTACGTCATTAACTTTTTTTGTACTTTTGAAATCACATTGGTTCATTTAACCATCTGACTTATTAACTCACAAACATTGTACATGGGAAATCTTTGACTTAACCAAAACAGGCGATACTCCTATGGCATGACTGGAAGCTCGTAACAAGTAAAAAAAAAAAAAAATTAGAGCTACCAGCTGGGTTAAGGAAAATAAAAAATTTGAAAAAGCACCACCGATTTCAAAAATTGCCCCTACAACACTGCTCCCTATAAAGTCTGGTCCCAAGATAGGCTCAAGATTTGGCCCCGACAGGTCGACAGCAAACTAGCATCTAAACGTTAAACCCATTAAATGGGGCACCTACAAGGGTGCACTTCACAGGAATGGACAGTGTGAGTACAGGCGTACCTCCATTAATTCGAGGGTGGCTGCAGGGGTGGGCAAGGGGACCCATCTTTCTGCTGAGCGCCACACAGACCAGTGCCATCACTTTCCTCCGAGGGCATCTCCTCGCTGTACAAGCACCCAAAACCATCGTAGAACTCATCCGAGTCCCCCTGCCCCGACCCGCGGCCCCCCCTACCCCTCCACCGTGGCTGCCGGAGGCGGTGCGACGGGCTCCAGACCCCCGCCTCCTCCTCCTGGAAGTGGGTGCTGTCAAAGATGTAGACAGCGTTGGGTGGGAGGGAGAACTCCAGGCTGTTCAGGTATTCATCCACCATCTCCTTACAGTGGATGAACTCAGTGCTCGCAATCTGTGAGAGAGAAGGGGGGGGGGGGAGTGGCAGCAAACGTCACAACAGAGCAGGCTTCAAACACTGACACTATTTATGAAAAAATAAAAATAAAAAAAGAGCATTTTTGGTCGGTTCTGAAAGGTAACCAAGAAAACAAAAACGGTGGAAGACTCAAAGTTATCAGTGTCACCATTTATTTGCCATAAAAAGGTAACGGAAATGGAATGCTTTGTGTGCTTATCCAGTGGACCCAATGCTGTAAGCCATTATCACCATTGGAATGTCGGAAATTGTACCAATATGGTAAAAGAACCAGGAGGATCGAGCCAATAGTCATGAAATGTAGTCGGCACTAGTCAGAATGCCTTGTATCTCCTTTGCATATTGCTGCCTAGTGGAATAAAAAGGTTTTCATAAAGTTATTTATTACAGAAAAGCTAAATGTGCCCACATTCCTCCAATGCCTTACAGCACCATAAATTCATACACCATCATTTCTGTGTAGTTGTACCCGATAGGGACTTGAGTCATTGTACATTTTGAGCGAAACAGGAAAGCATTAGTGTTTGTAAATGGACGACATCATGATCTTCAAGGCCAGTTCATACCTGTGCTTTCCTCAGCAGGTCGGTAAAGACAGAGAACCAGTCGGGGGTGAGCACCTCCAGCTCCAAGGTGATGATGGCCAAGGCCAACGTCGAGCCCTTGAACTGCCACAGCTGGTGGCACGCCATACAGTGCTGCACTTGTCTGGTCCAAAGCGCCACCTGGAAGCCCGGTGGCCTCTTCTGATGGCCCGGGCACCCGGGGAGCAAAGCAGGGTCCGACCCTGTGCCCCAGCCAACACCGGAACCAAGACCAACTGATAGGATGAGGTGGGGGTGGCTGGAAATGATCAGGGCATGGAACTAGTGGAAAGAGAAATACAAAATACAGAAAAAAAAAAATCAAACCGTTAGGGGGTTAATGTTTAAAATGGTACCACATTTTTACCCGCAGACCCCTTCAATATTAAATAAGCTTCCTTGTTGAAACCAATGGTTAGATATTTCAAAAGCTTGTGGACAAAAAAAATGTTAACCGTCCTCTAGATACATTTGTTGCAAGACTAAAATTTGTAATATTAATTTACCCAAAATCATTTTGAACCAGTAGTTTCCGGACGGCGCAGGGCCGGCGGTAGTGCTAACGCCGACGTAGTGACAATGTCATTGGCCGCAAGGTGGTTTTTTGCTCGCCTGGGCACGGATTTCCTGCCACACCATGACATCGCTTGTGCCGAAATGGGAGTACGGGTCACTCACAATCGGGTGGCGCCGTGCTAGTTTGGTGTCTAATAAAACCAAATATTGCGCTAGCGTCTCCGCCTGGTCAGACCAGGCGTTGTGTTGTAGTTTCCGGACTTTAGCCGAAGGTACACCAAGCACAGACTTAGCCAAAATCACACACACGTTACTTTTGGGTTATGTTGGCCTGTTTTGTGAATAATTTAACTAATGACTAGGCCTACTGTCCTTAACCTTTTTCATCACAAAACAAAATATATGCACGGGTGTCATGGTGGCTTATTAGAGATTGGAGACTGTGCATCTCCCGAACAAATGCAGTTTTGACAGCTTCCTCCCTGGAGAAGCTTTCAAAACTGTCAACACTGGACTTTCGCCGTCTATTACGAAATTGGCAGTTCGTCGTGACAGAGAGCGCGCTGCTGGTTAAGGGAATGAGGGGAGGTGATTTGATTGGCCATAAATGAAGACAGCCCTCACCACTTCTACTGATAATCTGATAATCAATTACCTATAACCAGCCATCTTAAGATGGACATTCTAACTCTCAAAATAGTCAAAAGATCCAATATAAAAGTAGACAACAAACGGTGTGCATTTATATTAGACTAGCATTGAGAGGGCCTCAGGTTCTGAGTCATTTTACTTTTTTAGAAGAAATTTAAAGTCAGTTTATTCTGCCTTTACAAACTTCAGATGGTTGTTGCAGAAGGTGGGCAAACATCTTTGTAAATCCACATAACTATTTATATCAATGTGTATTGGAGAGTCTGACAAATATTGGTCTGTTTAAAAAAAAAAAAAAAAAAAAAAGGACAATGTAGAATATTCTACGGCTATATTTAGGTAAATTAAATCTTCAGAATATAATGAGAACTTTCAGTATAGTTAAAGTATTTATTTGAAAAGTATTAAGAGAAAATGTATTTTTATTTTATTAGATTTTTTTTTATAAATGGTGTTATATTTATTTTAAAAAGGTCTCAGATTTTGTAATAGCTATAGTGATGTGCTAGGAATAGGTCTCAATGGATTTCTCTTGATAGCTCAACACAGTGTAGACCTTGGAACAGAACATAACATGATAGAATGCAAAAGTGCCATTTCAACTTTAGTGGAGGCCATAATGAACCAGCCTCATCAACCTTGTCCACGCCAAGCGCGTTTGTTGACCAATTATGGATTTTGGCTTTGAGATATGACAGTTCAGTAATTTCTATTTATAACCAAGTGTCAATCACTAAACTCAACCACACACACACACACACACACTTATGTTATTTGTTGAAGGAATCAGTGTAGACTGACTGAGATTTTTGATCCACTGAATGCATGACAAGCACATTTGGTTGAATGACAGATAGGAGATACAAGTCAAATCAAACAAAAACGTTCATTCATTTGTATCCAGGAAATTTGGGGTTCTATTCATAAAGTATTTAATAGCTGGAGTGCTGGAAAACGCGATAGCACGTAGGCATGTGTAAGATGTTAACCTGGGCAACATTTTGTGAGGGTGTACCAATTACACTACAGTCTAATAGCACTATGCTACTCTGCCAAACACATAATAACACAGCATGGGACTATTAAATAGAAAGAAACACAGCATGGCATTGGTAACGCAATGATACTTATGGTTGTGTTTTTTGCCTAAATTATTATTATTATTTTTGTACACCTCTCTTGTTGGTAGCAGGGTTTAGCTTTGCGCTGTAGGGTCAGGGGAAAGGGTTAGTCAGAGAAGTGCCTTGGCCTGAAATTAAACATTCTTCACGCAGTCTTACATGGTTGGGAAAATCCCTCACTGCTCTATTCAGAACTTATCTGACTGAAATGTGTCTTTGTTGCTTCATGTACCATGTCGTGCACATACTCAAGCTTTCTGTCATTGTCTGGGCTTGTATTTAGGGTCTTAGACTGATCCTCTCGAGGCTTCTTGGCTGCGATCATTGAAACATGTTTAGAAATTGTGACAGGGCACAGTCTAAGACCTGGACTGATTAGGGTTTGTAAGGGGGCACAATAAATCAAAGTTAACGCACAATCTCTAGGACCAAATTTTCCCCATTATGGGCTGGATGTAAGAGTTTGTAGAAGTATTGTTGATGCAAGCATGATGTGTTTTTATTGTGTGGTTTTGTACTGCTGTGTTTTCAAGCAAAACCAGGCCCAGTATTGACAAAAGCATCTTATAGTTCAATGTGCTGTAATAACTGACATGGTAACTGCAGATAAGTGCAAGTATTTACCTTACACCACGAGAGACATCCAACAGTACTAAGTCAGTTAATAACTGAAGTGTTGCAAATGTAGCACATCCTACAGATCTGACATTAACTGAAACAAACGATACATTTAGCTAAACCATCGAAGCCAAGCTCGCACGGACAAAAAGGCCAGCATGTCTACCAAACTAAAAGATGCTTAGGCGCATTCGGTCCAGTTCACAAAGAAATGTGTTTGCCATGTCTGTCCGCTGAATCCTGACTTACTATGTGAAGAAAGTCAACTGCTGTTGCGGTGTACAAGTCCCAGTGGAGCTTATCAAGAATGATCCTCTCCATACGAAGAATCTCCGCTGTTGAAAAGCTGCACCCGCTCTGCGCTACAAGGTCCTTAACAGAACCTATCACCTGTTTTAACAAACGCAGAGAAAAAGGGAAGCAAATAAAACATCGTTTTGAAAAGGGGTCACAATGGTCTTATTAACTGTATAATCCTGTCGAGGCCCGTCTGTCTGTGGAAACTGACCTCGTCCTCCTCGTTGACCTTGGCAGCCAGGATCAGTGAGGTGAAGGCGATGCATTTCAGGTATTTGGGCTGAGCCTAAAACAGAGACAGAGAGAGAGACAGAGAGAACAGGCCAAATTCAGCAGCATCCTTACGAAACCGCAGAGCTCTACAGATGGATCCACCATCGAGACTTGTACAGATAAGCTATTCCACCACTATGTTTAAAGATTGTGAGCTACAGGTGGTTTTACACTGTCCAATCCTTATGAGAATAGAGTATAAAAAAAAATAATATAACATCAGAATGGATTTTGCAAGCTGGTCTACCTTGACCGTGGACAGCAAGCGGTTGAGGACGCAGACCCCCAGTGCAAATGTCTCAGGACAGAACTGGAAGAGTCGGCTCATGTCCCCAAGCCACAGGATCACATCCTGGTGCTGGGATGGAGAGATGTCAGTGCCCTGGAGGGACAAGAGGGGTGAAGCACTGGTCATAATTACAGTAGAACCTGTAAACTTGTCAGTGATATTAGGACCGTTATCCACCGGCGGACAGGTTTTGTTCAACACGTTGAATCAGGCATTGTTGGGGAACGCCCATTTTTCACAGGCAACCAATAAGAGCACAATGGGGGAGGGATTTAAGGTCATGAGCAGAAAAATTACACGCAATTTACCAGTGCTCAGTATTTACCGTGACATTTTGTACCCAAGAAAGGATATTATTTACGTTACATAACGTTTACGCAAGATTATTTTAGGTGAAAAGATTTGTCAAGCTCCTTTTTTAAATTAAATAAACAATCAGAAGGGCAGACTGAAATATTATTGGCTTTGTTGACATGAATTACAACCACAGAGCAGATGTTTTTATCCAGAGTAGGACTTCATGTATTAACATTACCAAGTGAATATTTATTAATGAACCAGTTACAGCTGCAACTTCAAGGTAAAAGAATTAATAGACAATTTCTTGTCTTAATTTGCATTCCCTTGGTTTATTTTAAGTTAAATTGGGCAGTGTCTACCAATATACACGCACGCCCTCAATATACAACACACACTCCTGGCCTCTTCAACATGCAAATGCTACGGTCTGTACGGTTTATGTTGAGTTGCACTCATTGTGACCGCCCAGAGTTGCCCTCTGTCCAGTTCTGTTGTGTTGTGTTGGCTGCTTTACGCCTTGGTGAATTCCTGCCTTTAGACATCGAAATGAATAAAAGCTAACAGGATTCGTAGTTTTGCCAGCACCTCCTTGAACTGTGAGGTTGATAAAGTGGAGACAATAGACATTATGATGAATAATTAAGTTTGAAACAAGTCTAATACTTGTCAGTTTTATTGATAATTAAAATACCAAATATAACTTCTACTTAATATTTATGTTGTGAATAAAGAATTAAATGTTTTTGAAAGAAACAAAAAGGTGCTAAAACAGGCTTGACCTAAAAAACAATACTAATATGAACCATTACCTACACTAGGTTTTCCTAATATTTGTGCAACCGACACCACTGGTCTCACCTGGATGCATCCACTCTTGAAGACAGGCACCTTCCAAAGGCGTGCCTCTCTGACCAGAGCTACTTCCAGCAGTGCCACCAGGCGACTGGCCTCGGCTGTACCTGGGTTCTTCATCTGCACCACGGCAAAGGCCAGACTTCACCCAGGGCAGGCACACCTGACGACAAAGGATACGGGAGGTGGGTTTAGAGAAGGCAACAAAAAAGGTGAACACATCCTGTTATATCTGTCCTTTCTAAAAAAAAAACTGATGTTGTAAACGAGAAACAATGATTTTTTTGTTAAGGACTGCAGGACCCCCGTTGACTGCATCCAATTACAAATTACAAATAGTAAATTAAGTTTCTTTTTTCTAATTTTACATACAACAACCCCTACGACTTATTTAAAGCGCCAATGCATAACTAGCTTTTGGCAACCACATTTAAAGCACTGCTGTTGTTGTTATGCTGCAGGAAATCAGGAAATAACGCGTTCGATCTAGTAAACATCGCCATTTTCGATGCTTAGTCGACTGTGCTGAGTTGAAGAGCAGCCTCGCAAACTCCCAAATTTGTTTATTAAAGTGTTATTTAAAAAGGTCTGCATGAATTACAATACACGATCTAGGCGGGATAATGGGCGGCAGCTGCTGCATCCTGTGAGAGCTGCTGCTGCTGCAGACTGAGACACAAATATATGGATATTCTCCTTTCTTTGTTTACGTAGCCTACACTTACCTCTTCGATTCCAGAAATAAAATATATAATCGACGGCAGGCGCATTTATACGGCTTTGTCCATCTCCATTAAAAGCTCAGACGCTAAATGGCAGTCAATGATACAATGTCGCAAAACTGTTTTTTTTGTTACAGTATGCACAGAGGGTAGTCGCATTATAAATCAAAATATTTATATAAGTTTAACTATACCACAAACCGCGCGTAATATTTGAAATAGCAGTGGTGTAACAGAAGTACGAGGCGAACAAGCCAGGAAACAAAATCCAAGTCAGTAAAAAGAAGGTTGGCTTTAGTCACTGTTTTGAACGCTCTGGCTCCGCCCACTTTTCTGTCACGTAGCCTATACTATTAGAAATAAATGTGTTAGTGTGTCAAACATACGGGATATGTTACACAAAATGGTCGAGCTGTAAAATATACCGAAAATGGCAGAATAAATAATCTATCACAAGAGTCTATCACCAGAGTGATTTTTCATCTACAGGAGGAGAACATACAGTATACTATAGGGTTTATCTTCATTCTCTATGACCATCTAGAATCCATCCACTTTGTCAAACCACCAGTTTCTTTCCTGAAAGTCAAATGTAACATGGAAATTGAGGTGTCCTAGGTCTTATTTGTAATTGCTTGTATCAACTTATGATTTGCTTTTCTCTGAGGAAATGGAAAATCTTGAATGGAATGGAGCTGATCTGGGATCAAGGAACGAATGTATTTTTATCCCTGACAGAAAATAAGGTGTTGGCGATAACACAACCTAAACAAGCAGTAATTCGTAAGGCCTAGCAAGGATTCAGTTTGATGAGGTTGTGTTTATATTACACAAGATGCCTTTGTTAAGAATGCACATTACCACTTCCGTGTGCAGAAAAATAGCATTACATTGCTACCAGCTCTGTGACATTGTGACACTGTTTCCATATGGCAATCCTCAAATCAGATTACAATAAAACCCCACTGGGCTTGTGTCAAGTAACCGTAAAACAGCTGTGTCACAACAACAGACATTACTGAACCATAACGTCATTAAACGTTAACTAAATCAACAGCGTTTGCTTTCATCGCTGCTTCTCGGCGTACAGCTAAGATAGAGTTGAGGTGACTGTCCGATCAGGTCTAGAATGTAAACAGAAACAGGAACGGACAATTATGATACTTGTTATTATACATAAGATTACGGGCCAGAGCCTGTGTGTACTGTACTGTGTACTGTAACACATGTACTGTAAGAAGTCAGCATGTGTTTTACTTCGGCATATACCCTGTGTTTCTCCTGTACCGCTTGAGTCCTTGAAAGTGATTAGTTAGTAATCTTTTTCAACCGCCCTGCGCCTTTTCTTGTCTCCTGTAGATTATTGTGTGAGCCTACAAGTTCTGCTGATCGGACAGTTTCTACAGAATGCGTGTGTGTTTACGTTCCATCACCCTCAAATCTCTGGTGGAAATGCAACTGTGCAGAAAGTTGTAGATATTCAGAGCTTGGAGTGTGAAAACATTTCTGACTTTTGTTCCCTGTATAACTTATAAAGCATGCCACAGCTGTAGGGTTTGAGTAGTAGTAACTGTTAATATTAACAGGTAATATTCCTTTTTCCGATCAAACAGAAAAAAAAACACATTTTCTTTCCATGTGGAAGTAGCATAATTTACAAGAAGGATTGTTATTACATTTGAATTAAAAGATAATATCTCATTACAGTTAATTGTATGGTGGTGGCCACTACATAAGTGGTAAATCATCAATTCAAAACCAAGCAGCGTATGAGAAAACATAAAGGCAAATGGGGCATTTATACTCTAGTTAGTTGTGCTTGTTCTCTCTGAGAGACCAACCGCTTCCATTTAACATATATTTTCTATGATTTTTCACCAACACATCACATTTTGAAAACCAGACTGCATTATTGTGTTATCTCAGCTCAGTCCATAATAATGTGTAGAAAAATTGCTTTATTGCTGTTCTAAGTCACAGGAAAATCTGAATAATTTCTGAATAGAATGACCCTTGATCCATCGAACTGTCCTATAAATGTGTGTCTGCGGAAGTTAACGTATTTACAAAGGATTTACCACAGCATTAAAACAATCCAACAATCCACATTTTCCAGAATATGTTTTCGCATGAATCCCCATTTTATGAATTTTCAAAGGAACATCCTTAGGGCTGCACGATATTGGAAACAACTGACAATGCAATATCTTTTTTTCTGCGATATATGTTGCGATATGAAAAGAAATACAGGAATTTTCACCCGGTAGACTTGAATAACTCTATTTGGAAAGAATTAATCATTCAATGATTGGGGTAATATTTTAGGGGAGTGCATCTGCATAGAAAAAAAAAATAATAATAATTAAAATAAATTCTGAAAAATGACTTTTTACCCAGAAGATGGTTTTTTTTTGGAGTGCGAACCATCCTTTCTTAAACTTTAATGCTATACAATTGGTCTTAACATCGCACGTCCTGCGATGTCACTATTGCGTATGCACACATCACGATGACGATGCTGAAACGATATATCGTGCAGCCCTAGTGTTTATTCATGCATGAACATGAATAAACATTAATGCTGTTGAGTAGGTGTTGATGCATATACAGTATGTGCACAAGAATAAAATGGTTAATAAAGTGTTCAATGACATAACACAGAGGCCGCAGTGGGAACAGTGTCCTCAGCAGCTAGCAAGAATGTTCAGTACTGTACTGTATATCGCTGGCACCTAAAGAGAGAGAATGGGAGAGAGAGAGAGAGAGAAAGAGAGAGAGACCTGTCAGCAACGCTGTGTGCACTTGGATGAACATATTATGTTTCTAAAGTCATGTTTGATCTCTGACTTTGATCGTCGCCCACTGACCCACAGTGAGTTTTTTTCCTGTTTCTTTTTCATGCATTGGCTCCTCTTCACTAGCAAAGCCAGAGCTGCCAAGTCTCACGCTTTGACCATGGAGACAGTAAAAAAATAGAAAAAGCATAAAACTCTTAGTGGAGCAGCCACCTATAGATGTACTTTTAAAAGTGAGTGGACAATCAAATGGCCATTCATCAGCATAGGCACCACCAGCTCCTACTATTGGTGCTCTGTCTTGTTTGATCAGATTTTCCAATTGTTTTCATTTCTACGTGTGCTGGTTAATTATGAACAATATGTAATATTGCAGGAAACTGGTTTTTATGTTGCAAAAATAATTGGGTGGGGGAGAGGAGCCGTGGCTGCCAAAATGCGCAAAATTCTGCCCCCAAAACACGTAATCTCTCTCGAAACTTTTGATGAAACTTGGCAGCTTTGAGCTAAAGTAGGCTTACTGTCAGTATTATGTATTTGTGCATTCCACGGTTGTCTGTTCAGAAACCCGTTGTCTTTTGTACAGAATACATTCAGGGTCCTATACAGTATACGACAAGAACAGGCCTATAGGGCTTTGTGAAAAAAACATAATCATATATCGATCTTATACTAGCGTTGTTTTTAATGGGTTCATGTTGTCATTAACCCTCTCTGTGCCTTGTGGTTTCATGTTATTTGGACACATGTTGCTAAATAATAGGCCTGTCAATAATATATTACCCTCATATGTCACATAACTTAACATGTATCATGTAAAGGTGGGAAAGCAGAAAAGGGGTCTGTGTGTGCACGTGAGGATGATGATTCGTGAGAGGAAATACTGTTGGAGAACAGATGTAAGCAGTTTTTTTTTTTTAGCTTGATTAACACAGCTCTGTATTATGTAGGCCTACTTACCGATCCAACAATTGTAGTGGGGATATAGGAAGTTGGAGCGTAAATAGCTAGTGAAATAGACAGGAATACTTTATGTGAGCTGCTGTTATAATTGCAGTTTGCTTTTTCTGAACTCATGCACACAGTTTGCTCAACAGCCAAATATGTGGACCAATTTGTGAATGTTTTTTCATTTCGATGACACAAAATCCATTCGACATCTTTCAAATATCACTCGAACTGAAGCCACCAGCTAGGAATTACTTGTTGAAAATAAACCACATTGAAACCTTTACTGTAGCATAATGACTCGTTAATAAAATCAAATTAAATACGAATGCATATATGTATTATTGCCATTATTGTTTTGTAGTCTAATGGAAATTTGCTACCTATTGTTAGTGTTTGTTTAGTTCATTGTGTTATGAGTGACTGTGTTCGTGATAGGAGAGAGAGAGCTAGAGCTGGTGATTTAAAATAATTTTTAGACAGTGTTGTAGTAGTTTTGGTGTATTTTAGGCTGTATGTCATTGCTGTATGTTTTGTAAATTGTAACTCCACTGAACTTAAAAAAAAAAGTATCAAATTATGGTAAAAGAACTGTAAATGTGAATCATATACCTTGGAAAAACCACTGCACATTTTTTAAAATATTATATATATATATATATACTGTATTTATAAATTAAATATAAATTGTATTTATATTTAATATATATATTTCTTTTTTGTTGTTGAAAATATTTAATATATATAGCCTATATATAAATTATATTTTTTATATTTATATATAAAATTATTATATTTTAAAAAATATGCAGTGGTCTCTTCATTTTTTCCATGG
>JAOEHI010053715.1:0-14864 GCA_025447815.1 Percopsis transmontana | reverse complement strand
CTCTCTCTCTCTCTCTCTCTCTCTCTCTCTCTCTCTCTCTCTCTCTCTCTCTCTCTCTCTCTCTCTCTCTCTGTGATTGTAAGCAGCCAACGCCCCCGGGGGCAGTCGCAGCTATGTGAACACGTTGACGCACGAGGGGGAGTCCGCGCTATACCTGGCCGCGTATAACGGACACCTGGCAGTGGTCCGGACCCTCCTGAAAGCCCGCGCTGACATCAACCAGCCAACCAATGACCGGTCTTGCCCCCTCTATGCAGGTGAAACACACAGCGTGCATGTGTAACCCACCACCATTAGGAAAATGAACGGTTATTTATCGATTGATTGACCGGTGATTCGTCGGCAGCCGTGGACTGGGGGCACAAGAAGATCGTCAACCTCCTGGTGCGTGAGGGTGCCGACGTAAACGGCACACACACGGCCTCCTTTTGGACATGCCTTCATCAGGCCGTTTACAAGGTAGGAAGTAAACGCACGTTTAACCCAAACGTAAGAGCTGTACGTCTGGCCGTGCATTCAGTTTTACGTTTTACGTTTTGTTCTTGAACTGAACTGAAGGTTTTAAAACGGGGAGGAGTTTGATATTCCATCCGGGAATTGTTTATATATATACACACACAAACACTGTATTGTATATCGGCAGAATAATATAAGCTAACATAGTAGGCTATAATTGAAATATAGCCTAGTGAAGGTCAATCGGAAGCTAGTCTTGAGGAAAGCGGTCTCCATCTAACATATTCTCCTACTCCTCAAGGGTCATAGTGAGATTGTGCGCACACTGGTTAATGTGTGCCACCTAGAGGGCCTGGACGAACACAACATCACCCCCCTCTTTGTGGCTGCACAGTCTGGACAGAAAGAATGCCTGGATATCCTTATTGAAGCAGGTACGGTTGTTGTGCCGGTTGAAATGGAGAATAAAATACCTTAGCGGCACATTCATCGATACAAAAGGTAGTTTTGAGTGTACCTCTCCGGACTTCCTCTCCCGTGATATTATTTCCGGCGTAGGTGCCAACGTGAATGCCCAGGCAGCCGACTTGGCCACGCCCCTGTTGATAGCCTCTCAGGAGGGCCACGAGGGCTGTGTGGAGGTGCTGCTAGAACACGGCGCAGATCCGAACCTCTCCTGTAGCAACGACTGGCCCCAGCTCCCCATCCACGCTGCAGCGCAGTTTGGCAACATCCGGTACTGACACACGAGGCTTGACTGCTCCAAAGTATAATCTTCTCTGAAAAATATGTTTATGTGATCTTATATTAAACCTGCATTAAGAACTTTTTTTTCACCACCAGGGGGAGGTATTTCCCAGAATAATTAATTTGTCTTTTTTTTCCAGATTTCAAAACAAATATGTCATTCATTCCGGTAGCCTTCGTGTTTGGGCAAAAAACATTTTAGAAGATGGCTGCAAACCAGTCGCGATACGCGCACATCAAAATTTGTCGTCTACGAAATTCGGGAGAATTGTATACGAGAGGAAGTGGAAAACTTTAAATTGTAACAAAGAGGCGACAGGTGGCGTGGGGTTTGTTAAAGTAGGACACCAGCCCTCAAAGATACCTTCTGACCTGTAGTCAGATTGTATCTATATTGTAGCACATATAAGATGCTAGCCCGTTATTATAGGTATTATAGTATTATAGGTGCGCTTATTATCATCATTAGAATAGCTGTCCATTTGATTGGGTAGGATCCTCCGGAGGCTGATAGCGGTTACGGACCGTGCTTGTGACCGCAGCGAGGGCATGGTCAGTCCGTTGTACATGGCTGTGAGGAGGCAGAAGAGAAGCGTGCGGGTACTCCTCCAGGAGGGCTACAGCCCCGATGCCCAGGACTGCACAGACACCCTGGGTGTGTGTTCACCGCTCTCCTTGGCCCTGTTGTCCCTCCCGCTGCGCAGGTACAGTCCGTACACACACACACACACACACATGCACACACGCACACACACACGCGTGGTTAACCAACACGCACACAAAGCTAAAGGGACACACTGCTCGATTCGTGTCTGGAATCGCCCTATTGGTTGAAACCAGCATTACCTGAACGTCGACCCCGAGTGCGCCAGCCCTTCCTGCACTAAGCTCTACCCCTCCCTCTGCATCCGCCCGCACTTTTGTGGACAGTTGTTTCAAATATAAACGCCTTCTGGAGGTTCAGGAGAGCTAGAACGCAATCCAGATGTGTCCCTCACAGTGTGTGACATTGTGACATCCTATTGGGACCGAAATCCAAACTGCTCATTCCAGAAAGACCACCAGAGCTCTTGATCCAGTGTTTTATCCCCCCGCCAGAGAGGGCAGGCGGGCAGGCAGGCAGGCAGGCAGGCAGGCAGGCAGGCAGCTATAGTAAATACACTATTGAGCTAAAGTGGGACGGAACTGGACTGCAGCTCTAAGATTCCAATCTCTTTCCAGTCATACTGTGAGGTTGCTGATAGCGGCCGGAGCGACGTTGAGCGAGGACAATTGGATATACGCCTTGGCCGACGTGAAAACGTTCCTTCTAGAGCTCATCCTTGAACACCGGTGGATCCCTCGGCCGGACGGCCTGGGCCGGGCAAGGTCTGGAGCAGGTCAGCCGAAGAAAGTGTTAACACTCCAGGAACTGAGGGCGCTGCTGTGTGTGGCACTCAGTCAGGCGCAGTTCGCCCCCTGCTGGATGCCCCTGCTTCTACACGCAGGGCTCCACCCTCATCTGCTGCTGCAGCCCAACCTGTTAGTCTCTCTTTCCCTTTCTCCTTGTTTATATTTGTGTCCCTTGCACACACGCTGTACTCACATTCACAAATCTCCGTCCTCCTATCGATGCTTTCCAGGCTGGAGGAGGCCAACAGCAAGGTGTTGAATTACCTACTGGGGTTTGTGAACTGGTACGTTCTGCCCCGCCCTCTCAGAGAAATCCTGAACCGGAGGCTGCAAGACAATACCTGGACACCGCACCCTCGCTTTGGTACAGTAGAATGCTGTCTGAAATCGCTCTCCCTATTCGCTAGTGCGCTGTTGACGTGTCTGAATGCCGTCGAGCCCACACTTGATAGTGCCCTCCAGAATTCCACAACCACGACTAAATCAAACGCACCCGTTATTAGGTTCATTATATTTTATCTATTATCCCTATTTTGAAACTGATTTGGGCCTTTGTCCGCTAGCAAAAGAAGAGGTGTGGGTTCAGTTGCGTTCAGCTTTTTTTCTGGACTGAACATGTTTCCCCGAAAATATTTGCTACATTCTAGAACTAGCACTTTCACCGCACATTGTACCACACAATTTTGACCTAACTTTCCGGGTGAAGTAAAGGATATACAGTATACAAATAAAGTAATGTGCTTGAAGGTCAAATACCTCAGTCCTCGTCAGATTTGGGACGAAGGATTGACCGGACCCTATTGAATATTGCCCACATGGGCCTAATAGTGGGGCCATAGCTCTATCTTGGGTCCTTTAGAGTCAGAGGGAAATGTGAATGGAAATAATAGCAAGCATAGCTTTTCTATCCTCAACTCTCCTCTCCCCCCCCCCCCAGAGTCGGTCCCTTCACTGGCCCACGTGTGCAGGCTGCAGGTCAGAGAGGTGTTGGGCGCAGACTTATTAATGAGGTCCAACGTTATCCAGGCGCTTCCAGTGCCGCTCCTACTTCAGGACTACCTCCGCTTCACAGACATCCAGCCGCCCGCATACACGGGCCTGACGCCAACAGCAGTGTCCGATCGAATAGAGGGCTACCGTAGCACGCATACACACAGGCATATTCTATAAAGAGACTCTTCCCTTTCCTTGGTTGTTATGATGCGTTCACTTGCGTGTCGGTCAATCTGTCTGTGTCTTTCGGCTGGAAATTAAAGAACATATTGGCAAGAAAATGGACGTTTGCATTTATGTTTGCAAGACAATATCATCTTCAGAAACTACAGGAAACTATAAACCTGAAGATTTCGTATTCTTTAGTCGCACTGTTATTGTTACCACTGTTGTAAAAAGTAATTTCATGGCCTTGCATTTTATATTTGTATTTATTCAGCATGTACAGTGCCTAAACGGACAGTTGTGACCATTTGTTTTCACAGTCACAAAAGATTTGTCCTTACTGGCGCACTGGTAGGACAAAATGGAACAGCCCCATATGTGTGGTCCATGGGTGAAAAAGCACCATTAGCAATAATAATAAAATCAATTATACCCACTGAAGACACGCAACACTGAACCTGGTAATATTTGCAATACTGTCATGAATTTTTTCAGTAAATATATTTGACAAATTTGAATGCAATAAAAATACAATTTCAATTTTTTTGGGGCTCATGGAGTCAATTACTGTATTGTCTTATCTGTGAAAAACAAATTTTGCATTTAATTGCTATATATCTACATATCTATATATATAGAGAGAGAGAGACTAATAAATTATTGATGTACACCAGTTTTGTTATTTGTTTGTTATTTTTACGTTAAAGCAGATAAAGGTTCTAATAGTAATAATAATAGAGAACTGAGAACAAAATGATCTCTGAACATATTTAGTATTTGTCTTTATTTACATTACAGAAGCTAAGCAACTGGGTAGCTCGCTGCTCCTGGGCTTCCTCTGAAGGCCAGTCCCTGCCATGTGATTGGAGGAGAACATTCGTTGAAGGAACGTCAAGGAGGAATGAGGAGGACTTTCAAAATGCTCCCAAAACCAGTAAGACTGCCTGGGGCCTAGCGCACGTACGCCTAGCGCAGTGCGTGTGAGTGCACGCACGCATGCACTCACACGCACTCACACGCACACACACTCACACGCACCTCAGGTCAAAGCAGCGAATGAGTCATTCACAACGTGGGACATGAATCTGGCCTTCACGCTTGTTGTAAAATCCAAGTGGTCCTTTAAGCTGATTGGAGCCTGATGGAGCCGTCGAAGGCGCAGAGGGACAGCGAGGGGTCCGGTGAGGGCGGTCCGGCCCGTCCATGGCAGGCTGGCGAGTCCGTACTGGTGCAGGGCGAGTCCTATATGTAGTTAAAGAAACACCATTATAGTCAGAACATCTGTTGTTTTTTGTGTGGTCTGTAACGGGCTGTGGAGTCGATACTGGTGCCGGAGGGGCCCTGGATGCAGTTAGAAATACACTCTTTGAGTCAGGAAATCCGTTTAAAACCTGCATGTCTTACACAACAACACAGATCTAATGGTGTCTCATCTTAATTTAGAGGCTACAGGAATCACCAAGCCATTCTGCTTTGGTTTTGTCAACAAAACATGTACTGACACACGCATTGGACTTACTGGGACGGCTGGCTCCGTCCACTGGTATGGCGCTGTCTGTTGGTACGGTTGGGGCGGTCCTGGCAAGAGGGAGAGCAGCGTTCAACAACAGGGAACACTCGCACCAACATGTCCCTTAGCGAAGGAACTCAAACTACCTCAATGCCTTTCACGTCGTGCAGCAGCCAGTGCAGGTCACAGCGGCTCATTTGCTGGGCAAACGATTCGCCGGCCTGGTGCATGCCTACATTCATCGCGTGAGTGCGGACTGCACGTGAAAAGAGAAAATACAAATCAGTGCCTACAGCGAACACTCGGCCGTCTCTACTGTTTTGCAGTAGAGACGGCTCTACTGCAAAACATTCTCCTCACTGATGTCAGCGAAAGCCAGGAGGTCTTGGCTCAGGGAGCAAAAGTCTGCACGTTTCTTTCTGGGATGCAGAGACTTCTGGAAGTGCACCCCGATCGCCCACATGCTGCTCAGGTCTTTTCTGGAACAGAGAGGGGGGGCAGCTGGATACGCTGGCATGGAAACATGACTTCATAGTAACAAGAATAGAACAGTTAACCAGTCACGATCGTTGATCCATATTTGTTGACACTAAATCTGTATCTCACTTGTTGGCGTCTTTCAGTAAGCCGGACCAGGGCTTTGGGTTGACATGGGCCAGTGAAACACACTTATTTGCATCTAGTCGGCCCACAATAAGACGCAGTCTTGACTGTACGAAGCTGGTCCTGAAGAAATTAACACAAATGATCAGTGTGATCCAGGGCGACGCATGTATTAACATTTGAATATGAAATTGACCGGTTGTTTCTCGCGCGCTAACAGCAGCGTGCTGTTACCCTGCCTATCCTGCCCCCAGTGCAGATAATAGCGGCTCATTCGCTGAGCCGCTATGCAGGCAGGATAGTCTAGTGGTCTAGGTGTTGGACTCCCAGCCGGAAGGTTGTGGGTTCAAGCCCCAGAGGTGGCCTACCTGTAAGCTTCCTTGAGCAGGATGCCTAACCCCTACCTGCTATATGTAATAGCACCATGTGACTGTAAGTCACTTTGGATAAAAACGTCTGCTAAATGACCTCATTGTAATTGTGCACAAACACGAGAGGCAGTTGCACCAGACGATATAGGATTATCCAATAAGACATCTTCACTCATTACTGTGTCGCTGACACTAAACTGCTGCTTAGTTTCCTATGTTTTCTCTCCTCACCATTCCAGGTGCTTCTCAGCTGTAGCGGCCCTGGCCTCCACCACGATGTAATACCTTGGAACCAGAGAGACACAAATGCTAACACTAAAGGCAAAGGAACTGTCCTATAGACTGTACCGCAGTTGGGACTGCACTCAGAGACCACTCACACACACTCAGCAGGTAGAAATCGGACTCATACGCAAACATATTTATATATTATGCTATTCTACAGTATGCATCATACAGTAACAACTACAAACACTAATACAGTTTATATAGACTGGAAATTTGCAATACTAAACATGACAACAAAATTGGCAGTAACGTAAACAAAACGTAAACGAGAAAACTGCTTCTATTCAAGCACAGTTAAGGTGTTTGAATAGTAGCTTCCTGTTAGCATTATATAAGCACGCATCACTTGAGAATGAAAAGTAATGCTTTGGCCAAACAGCTTCACACTTTCAGTTCATTCACAGCGTCGAGTCTCTCCATGTGTTAGCAACACAATGAGATGCTTAACACCTACTTGTACTGTCCAAAGAAGTCTGTAGCTCTCAACAATCGGTCCCAGTTGGCCTTATTGTTCATAATTTCATTGGTGATAGTAAGGCCTGGGCAGTATGAAGAGAAGAGAATGTCGTTTTCTTAAAGGGCTTCATCAGACAGGAACAGTGTCATATCATATTCAGTTCATCCTACAGTTCAGTAAAGCAAGCCAGAACGCTTTATGTAGACTGACCCCGCTTGAGCTCATCCATCACGATGGCTCGGCTGGATGCTGTGACATTATAGGCACAGTTCTGCTGGGGATAGACCGGAGACAGGATTGGCATGAGGTGGTTCCGGTCCCTTGCGTGAACCTGCATATCCCAAAAAAGGAGAGCTGGTTATGAGTCCATCCCTTCAGGCAGCCAGGTGACTCTCTCATTGGTAACCTGAAACAAACAGTAACTAGAATCTAACAGAATGATTCCTTCCAATGTAAAGAGAAATCATCACAGATGTTGCTAAACCACTGTAGCACCTTCTGTATTATCACGATGATACAGAGATATGGCAACCGCCCTCTATAGGCAGAATAGAGAACTGCCTAGGGCCTCAGGCATCCTACTAGTCACAAACATCTTTAATGTAATTTTCTACTAAATGTTTTTATTGGACACACAATGTCCTTATTGCTCATAACAATACCCTGGGATCCCAAACTGGAAGGCCCAAGTCCAAGGTGTCAGGTGGTTTTAGGAAAACTGGAGTCGGCCATTTCCTGTGACACACAAGAAAGCTGTTTACAAAAAACGTCTTCTTCTAAATGCTTTTCAAGACAATCATTTCTGTGCCGATGGAAGTCACTGGAACTCTATGTCATGTTATATACTATTTCATCTCAGTACAAATGTAGCTTTAAAGGGCACACGTGTACGTTTTAAAAGTATGTTGTAAAGGTTGTTGTGCTGCAAAATTACAGAGCATTTGTTGGCTTTTTTCACAATTTTATGGCTTCAGGAAGACACAGATTGACATTTTACTGATATATATCTATAGATATATATATATATCTATAGATATATATAGTCCTATTTATATATAAATTGTTTTCAAAAAGTATTAGTACTGTTTTCATAATCATTGTTATCAAATTTCATGATTTCCATTTTCTCGCACTAACCTCCCCCGATGTACCTTCAAGTACCCCAGGGGTACACGCACCCCCATTTGAGAAACACTGGTATAGACCAACATTAGGTCTAGCATTGGTGCCTACCACATAGAATACACCAAAAAGAATTTGTGAACCAGGGTGGAGGCGTCCGCTTTGGGGTACATCTGACAGATTTGTGCCACTAATATGGTCCAGGCTCCTCCCCCCAGGAAGCCCACCGCATGGCAATAGATGTGACGACCTGCACAGGAAAAGGGTTGGTAGAGCATTTGTCCACATCCTTTAGTAGCATGCTAATCTAGCAGGAACAGGTGAGACTCACGTTTGGCCCACAACTTGATGGCCCTCAGAGCCAGCGTGAAGCTTTCAAAGCAGGGCAGGTTGTGCACGATCCACTGCATTACTCTGTAGCCTACGAGACAAAACAAGACTTCCTGACTTTCACAGGGAGCACAGCAACAACACAGCGGAGGGACGACATTCGCCTTTTTCAAGGTGACCCACAAGTGTTGCCATAAACACAATGGTACAACATAACTTGACATAGGAGATCTAGGAAGATCAATCAAGTGGGTACATTTGTGTGTACACAGTTTACCTAGTGGTGTTCAAATTCTTTGTACTGTGTTGACATAGCAGAACACGAGTATGGGATTCTAACAATATCGCTAGCAATAGTAGATCATCGTTAAATCCAATGCACACTACGTGAGGGAAACTGTCTCAAAATGCTTTGCGCTGTGGGGTCATGGACAGTGCCCACTTCCGGGTCACTTCAAAAAGCCCATTCTTGTTTGTTCAGGTCTGGTCATGTGACAGAACTTACCAAGGAGACATCTCGTATCCTTCGCATTTAGGCCTTTGAGCACTTCATCATCGGTTGGGTCGAAGGTCTCGGAGATAGTTTTCAAGCCCAGTGTTACAAATACCAGGTCAAACTAAAAGAAATTAAGGAGAAGATGTACCACAAATATACTTCAACACTAACTTTAAAGATTGTATAGCCACTTAGAATTCCCAAAGTACCTTAATCCCATCGAAGTAGAGCTTGATGATGGGTAAATAACAATTTTCCAACGCCTAGAAAAATATGAACCACAATGCAATTTCAATGGAGGCCAAAAAACGTCTTTGATACGACAGAAAATACCATATGCTACTAACAATGACGTCTTTAACACCCTTGGTCTTCTTTAACTTTTCTAGGAAAGAAGTAAAGAAGTCCCTTCGTGTCACATGTTGTGGTGCGATGAACAACGTGTCCATATCAGCATCTGTAAAAAGAAAATACGTTTCAAATAAGCAGGACTTGTTCTAAACAAAATAATAAATACAATACTAGACTTGTACTTTCCTTTATCATACGCTCCTAACTGAAAGGAACCAAACGAGTAAACCTGTCCTTCAGTTGAATATGGTACTTTCTAAAAAAAATAAACACATTTGTGTATTTACTGCACATGTGCAAATGCATCTGAACTGAGGATACAATAATAATAACTAAACACTCCACACTCGTACTTGTAGTTTACTGATTTCCTCGAGCCACAATCCATAAAGCTCCTTTAATTTTTGTAAAACAGCTAGCCTGTGAACACAAATGAAAACATTAGTTTGCATCATTGCTTAAGGGTGGGCTTTTTTTTTAACCCTACTTTAGAAAATGCTTAGTCACTCTTAACAGTGATGAGAACCAACAAGACCGCTACATGGTTAAAGACTTGAGCCTAGTTTTGAATTTTTAACTCTGTGAATGCATGTCAACGATGTCAATAAGCAGGCTATGGTTCCGCTTGGAAACGCAAGTTGTGCACGTTCTGTAGAGAATGAGGATACATCACACCGTCGAAGCTCCTCCGGCTGCCCCCCGAACACCCCAAAATCTCTTAGGGTGTTTAGCATCTCCTTGGTCCGCCTTTTGTCTGCCGGCGTGGGCATTTTCACAGAGACGCAGTCTGCCATGATTTGCTAAAAAGAGAGGTTGAACGATTTGCATCAAGGATCGAAGGACTATGTGACTACTGTTTCTCATTGTTATATATTTAAATGTTTTATGTAGCAGATACGCATTTGAACGTATAGGCTAATGTTCTGTGACATTATATTAAATAATAAACAGACAGGGGATGCAAATTGACTTTTTTTTTATTATTACAGCAGGGTAACGTTAAATGGTTCCGTTTAATTTGGAATTAATAAGCATTCACTATTTCTGTAACGTTAGCCTACCTCGTGTACTTGCTTGTATGTATGATATGATATTTATACGTGGATAGGCTACGGTACCAAGTAATTTGATTGAACAAGCGGTATTCCACAGGTGATAGAGTAGGCCTGTAACAGGACTGGGACTTTTAACTATGCATTCTAAGCGTTTATTTCCGTAACGCTCCTCATCTATCACGTTGTAACAAACATATTTCCACAAATAACATCCGAGTTACATTAGGAATGGTCGTCAGAAGAGGAAAGAAGCCTAGATCGTTATACCAACGAGGCTCCGGGTAGCCGTTCATGGCATTTCAACGATGGAGCAACGTACTGTCTGATCAAGCTGTTAACTCATCGGAATCACACATGCCACCCAAAGCGGCTGTCAAGACTCTTATTTCACTGGTAGCACAATAAATGGAGACGTAACGTTACAGATAGATGTACATGATGCAAAGTAGCTGGCCTGCGGTAACGTGTAGAGCTGCACAAAGTGTATTGCTTGGCAACGGTCCAGTCGCGGAAGGTATATAACGTTATATTGGACATTTCCTATGCATACAATTGTGTAGCAACCTGAGAGAGCAGTTTGTCCTACCTTTGCACGAAACGTTATTTATGTGGGGGAAGTATTTCGCTAACACAAGTTAGAGCCATTTGGATAACTGTTAGTAATACATCTAATCTACTAATTTAAGTATAGCACATCAAGAAACGCGTTCTACACACTGTTTGTATCGAAGTTTACATAGCAACCATCATAGCAACCACAACAGATTTGAACTTGTAGTTCGTGCAGTTTTGGAGATATTAACACCAAACGAACTGCAAAATGTCAAACTGGTCTGGTAGGCCTATGTATAACCTATTTGTATATTATAACAGAAATGTCATGTTAATTAATATTTGTTTATTACATTTACAGAACGAGATCTATATATAATCCCTCTTTCCTCAGGGGGACAGCTACTACTACTATTAATAATAAAACTTTCACAGAGTTTGGATTAACATTTATTTATGATAAGATAGTGTGGGACCACATATTTCAATAATGACCAGTGTTCTAGACATGGGTGCCATTGAGGATCAACATTTAGCACAATGCTAAACAACAGTCTTTCAAAAATAAAAATTAGTGTCATATAATCTTACAAAGATTGCATAATATACAGAGGTTATAAAACTTCCCAGAAATATAATTAGAAGTATAATTTTACAACCACCAGGAAAACAAAACAAACTCCAATTTGAACACAAGTTGCTTACAATACTTTATATAGAGAACCAAACAGATTGTTAGTGTCGTGTGTGTGATTTGTAAAATATTTTTATGCTCTGGCAGCAGATGCCGGAGTGCAAAAAAAGAGATATACGATAGCTACATCATACTGAAACTGATGGCTGAAGCCACACACGAGGACCGGTGACCAGGCGTGAATGTCGCAGGATGGCAAAGTTAATAAGAGTGTTGTGAACACCATACATAATATTGCACTTGAGAAAATATAGTCCCTCCCACACATGCACTCATCGAACTCAAATGTACAAATAAATGTAACGTTAGGGAAGATATTTTATATTGTGCTCGTGCTTGAGGACACAAGGCTACACGTGTGCAAGAAATAAAGGAGTAAAATAATATAAATCTCTTACTTAAAAAGATCTGACTGTTCCTCCCTTCTCCATAACTATGGGAATGATACAAATATTTCAGTAACGTTAGGTCATTTTGTAGCTGTATTTGAAACAGAATGAGGGAGTGTAATGTTTCTGAAAGGAAACCTGGTGCAGTCGTACTGTTTAGTCGTATTCACAATACTTCAAAACTACCCACATTATTTTATTCAACATAATTTTACTCTACCGAGTGGTGGAGTGTTATACACGATGGAATATGACCTCTCATGCTGCTTTCACAGGCTTGGTAGAAGAGAGCAAACAAAAATGAACAGGTCAGAGAACGGACAAAATAAAGAGAAACAACATTATAAAGAAATATTTCAAGACACTTATTCCAAAACAGTGTATACAAAATTGAAAAGGCCAAATAAATTCTAAAATATTAAAAATTCATAAAGCATTTGAACCCCAGATTTGAGAATTTGACACATTGGTATTTACTACAATCAGAAAATTAATACAGATTTAAAAAAGGCATTAAGAGGACCAGAGAGGCATTTTATTCCAATCCAACCACAATGTAGAACATCATCCAACATGAAAGAAAAGGAGCCTATTATAAATGTCACCAGTCATATTTCTTACTAAAACAAGCCCATAATGGCTCCCTGATCAGCAGTAGCTGTACTTAACCCCTTGGGACTCCTGTACAGAAGCCTGCCTTAATTTTCCAGAGCAAGGAAAGACAGAAAAAAAGGAAAAAAAACAACAACCTTGGAGTTGTCAAATGCAGACACATGCAAGAGGACGTCAAATCTGACATGATGTCTCAAAACCAAAGCCAACGCTGAGGCATGGAATACACGCTTCTTTCAGGACCAACCCGATATGTATGTTGCGGCCGCCGGTGTTGAGCCAGTCGGCGTAAAGGTTGTGCTCTCAATCAAACATGTCACGCTGAGGGTTTGTACCAAAATCCAGTCTAAGCAATTCATCTCTGTTGACCGGCAATGATACTCAAAATATATGATCCTCTGTCAGGTCTGCCCTTGGGTACAGCTATACAGTAAGTTTCTTTAAAAATCCATATTCATTTACTCCCCTCACCTGAATGTCATATGAAAAATTACAATTTAACGGCTTGCTGAAAGGTCTTGCACTGACGATGCACCACTTAGCGCAAGTAGTCCAACACCCCATAATAGCCATGGCTACTTTATACAAACCAACACACACACAGACACACACACACATATATGTACAACAAATCCACACCAAATAGCCTAGATAATATAACACTTGTGTGACTGAAAGGGGCACCAAAACAACACAGTACTGACATGGCTCCACAGACAATCATATCTGTTGAGAAGAAGGTCACCAGTGTGTTGCACACCTCATACATTCAAAATCTATGACCAGTCATCAACTTAAAACTGACCTAAATAAAGACGTCTAAAAATAAGAACTCTTCAGAAACCCCTGTACACATCTGGCTGTATATACACACACACACATAACTGTTGCTTGCATCTCCGCCTACAGTATGAAGTTGGTACTTACAAAAGGACAGTGTGCTACATGCACTGGTGTGCATATTCTAGACTACGAAAGTCTATTTTAAATGCTCAACCCAATGCCTTTATGACTCACAACACAAATGTAAAAAAAAAAAAAAAAAAAAAAAATCTTATTATGATGAAGCGCTGCCACCTGGAGGGAGATTTGAGATACAGTATGCATGCTGGTGTAAAGGAAGACACCGACCCTCGCTTAGCAAACTTGTGCAGGACCAAATGCTGTCTCAAAATGGCTCACTTGATCAATTTCATTATTGCCGTAGGTTCAAGACCCTCTCATTCTCAGTGTCAATAACAATGCACACAAGCACTTTTATAATATTATTAATGTTCATAATCAGTTTACTTCTTTTCTAACTTTTATTTGAAGGTTAGGCCTTTTATATTCGATTCATGTTTGGACAAGGCTATTAGTTCCTCTCGGAAATTCATATGTTAACATGCATCGTTGGGAAAGGGAAATAGCTTCACCTAATAGTAATAAAATAGCTTAAAAAAAATGTGGCTTTATGTTTGCTCAAAAAGGGAAACACTGGGACATTCTGGCTCCTTGTCGAGCAAAGACTCTTTGGAGCTCATTGGAGGGGCAAATACAAGCTGCATAATTCATATAGTCAAGGATTTCAGTTTTTTTATTATTGGTTTTAAATGATTAGGCTAGCAATATACACAGAAATTAGCTAAATATATAGAAATTAATGGCTGAATGAATAAAGAAATTAAATGAATTAAATGTTTTTTTGTGCCTTTCCTGACGTTTTTTGCATCATGTGTAAATAATATGTAAACAAGGACCAGTAGTGTGTGTTCTCGTATACACGCTGCACAGCGTTGGAAGGCATGTCTCACCTGTGAGGGGACACGGGAGACACGCCCTCTAAGGTGCGTAAGGACGTGTGAGTGGACGGATCGGATACTGTGTTTAGAAACGCACATTTATAGTTTCACCAGCGCTATGGGCAACCAGCTCAAACACGCAGTACGACAACTGGATTCCCTCCTGCAGAGGTCAACAGATGGATAGTAGATTGGTAGAAAGGATTATATTAAAAAAAAAAAATATATATATATATATATATATATTCCCCTATTTGCCTGTGAAGAGTGAAGTGATAAATAGAAACGCATGGTGTTTAGTGTGTCTTCAAGACAGGCTGTGAGACCACTTGGTCAGTGTGAGTCCGAACACACACTGGACCCGCACACTGGAGTTAGTAGCAAACACACACACACACACTTTGGCCGTTAAACAAAGGAGCGCTGTGTACACACACACACACACACACACACACACACACACACACACACACACACACACACACACACACACACACACA
>JAOEHI010053714.1:0-14864 GCA_025447815.1 Percopsis transmontana | reverse complement strand
GTGTGTGTGTGTGTCAGACAGCGGCAGTGTAAACACAGCTGCTCAGTAAAGAGATAACTGTGTGTGTGTGTGTGTGTATATATATCTCTGTAATGGCATGGCTGAACTCAGCTCTCTATGTTGTAAGTGTCTCCATTGGATTGGCTGCTTAATCTATTGGAATATGTAGTGGTGGTCTGAGAACATTCAGGCGTGTGGTCTGTTTCTGTTAGAATTCCCTCCAAGCACAATTTGAATTGTATTAAATAGACTATAATTACATTTCCACATACTGCATCCTAAAAATGTAGAAGATTCATATGTAAAAAATGTATCTTCCTTTTTTAATGAATGTGTAGGCTATAGGCTTGCCTATATGCGGAACGAACAACCAGTAGCCTACGTACTAAAACGTAGCTATAACGAAGGAGCCGCATCTCTCATTGATGCCAAGCGTGCATGGCAAGATGTAGCAGCGATGATGGCGCTCCACGGTTATAGCGGTTTAACAAAGTGCAAAGTGCTTATTTATGAGTTCAGCAAACTGTACCTCGACTGGGCTACACTGGCTTTTTCTGCTCGTGTTAAGCGTGCCAGCAGAGAGGGGCTTCTCTCGGCAGAATCGAATTAAGACAGCGCTGCGAGGTCGTCTGGATGAGGAGAGAGTGACGTGGCTTGCGCATTGCAAAATATAATGTTCACTGGTAGCCTATGGGCTACGTTTGATGCCATGTAGGCCTAGCCCTTTTTTTTAAATGTGTTACAGATGCTACAGGTTACAGGTTACGTAATAACCTACATTTTAGCGGCTGTTGAAGTTTTGCTCAATCGTTAATATTCGTTTTGCGGTCGTGTTCGTTCTTCCGTCAGCCTAGGTGTACATTATATTTACGTTTGTAACATAGACTGTCATAATACCTTGAATGGATTTAAATTTGTCGGGTAAAATTAAATTCTTTCCAGACAATGGACCGGCAAGAATAAGTCCTTTCGGAAACTCTGGTGTAGTTTATCTTTTTATTTTGCAGCCGTCTCTACTCAGTCCAATCACCCTTGCATGGATGGGCAGGTAGTTTTTACCCAGAACACAGTCATACCACCTAACATAACTGCTTTGGGTCTGTTTAATAAAGATATTCTTTGATTGAGTGGCACTGGCTGAAATGAAGCACTGCGGTAGCTGATGTCTCAGCCGACTATGGTGCTCTCCACTTCCAAAAACATCTGTTAATAAGGCAATCCTTACGTAAATACCTGCACACATTCACTCAGCTGCCTTTTGATTGCACCGCTGAACCTGTACTGCAGCTCACTAGAATGCATGGTTGCATGCCTCCACCACCACGCAAGCTCCACCCTAAATTCTGTATACTACGATTTAGCTATATCTACTGTATCTTGTGACTCTTCTGTTGTCGTTACGGGGGACTTTGTACTGCCACTCCTGATCTTTCCATGCATTCTTGCATGGATGAGCATGAAGGTCTCTCCAGAACAGAGCCATTCCGCCAAGCTGGATGTTTTCAGTCCATATAATAAGGATATTCTTTGATGGAGTGGACCTGACTGAACTGATGTTGATCTATGCTGATGGTGCCAGTGATCAAGATCAGCGAGCTGCCAACATGTGTTAGAGTGCCCAGAAAGTGCCATAGACCACTTGTGTCTGAGAGAAAAACAGAGTTTTGCACAATTGTGCATTCTGTTGGGGAGAGAACAACAGTTATTTATTACCTGGTGTTGTGGTCCCTTTACCACTGCACTGCAATTGGCCTGGAACTATGGCCAAGGAAGTAGACATCTCTCCACATTTCTCCACAGAAAGTACCAGAGAGGTGATGGTGAATTGCCAGCATAGTGTTCACGGCACACAGGCAGCGGTGGAAAATTGACTATTAAAAGTATACCTGGTTTTGTCCCCGTTATTGTTCCTGGGCCGGTTCCCTGTGGTGGCAAGCGGCTTAAGTGGTCGCTTGAGTCAAGTTATCACTCTGTGGCTGAATATCTGCATGGGAGCCTGTGGAGATAAGATTTTAACCATAGAGAGGGGTTAACGGACACATTTCCGTCAATGTTTATGCTTTATAGGGAAATTATCTAGAGGCGGGCCTGGCTTCTTGTAGAATTAAGCCTTATCCAATTTCAAAACAAACACTGGTTTTACAGAGGCTAAAGGGGGCAGATACACAAATCCCCATGTCTCTAGTTATTTTTATTTTATTTTTATGGTGCCCTCTCACTCCTTCCCTAGCCATTAAATGAACAGTGTACTTGGACCCTGTACCGCTCTGTTAATGAGCTGTGGCACAATGCGAGGGAGTCACCTCAACCTTCCCTGTCCACATGGTCATCTGTTAACCATCAGTCGGGGGGTGGTGGGTTAAGTATGGAGGAGTAAATGTAAAGAGATGCAATAAGTAAGAGTGAAGTATTAAGGCAGACCGAAGTCAAAAGATATAAACAGGAAGAACCCGAGTGGCCTAGGTTCCTCTGCCCCGTGTACTGGGTCGTACTTGCTGTCTTCCCCCTCCGCGGAGGGCAGCGGAGAGTTAATGAAACACAGTCAACCTTCCCTTGTGACATTTTTCACTTCTGTCTGAGTTATAACCTCGCCGTTCATTGATCTCAAAATGGATGAAACCAAATACCACCGCAGTCCTTTAAACTGTCAGGTTTTCAGCTGAGCAGAACCTTTAAATATCATCACCCCCTCACACAAAAGGCCTTATGGAGCAGCTACCTGAATCCAAGAATGGAGTTTTCTGACATAATAAAAGCGTAACAACATGAGGAAGGAACCCAATCCTCTTACATTTAATACATTTAATACATTTAATACAACTAATTGTTGTATTAAATGTATATTGGTTGTGTGTCAGGTCGTTTTATTCACAGATTCACATTCTCAGGAGCGGTGTGGTGTCTGTCTGCTCCCCGGCTTTCCCCTCCATCCACTCCCGTGCCCCCTTTTACTTGGAAAATAGATGATTAGTTATCCCCCTCCCCTGTTCCCCAGTCCCGAGTCGTGAACCTCACCTCCGGACACCCCCCACACACACACACACACACACACACACACTCACAGCGCTAAACCACGCCCACACCTCCACAATGCTCCAGACACAATTTGCTCTGATTTATTTCGACTGCTCCCCCAAAGCCAGACAGTGTATTTGATTAAAGAACATTGTAATGTCACCAGATTCACATTCAAGACTAAATGAAGGCGCCTTTGAAATCAGCGTTATATTTGAATGTTTCTCTTTAAAAGGCAATGGCCAGAACATCATGGCTTTTAAAAAATCACAAGATGCACAAACATTGTTTTCTTGGGACAGAAATTGAATGAGAGCATGCACTGGCAGTGACTCATTACTATTGGCGGACTGGAAAACATTTAGTTATTTACGACAAGTCCTTGTTGGACGTGTGGGCTGTGACAAAGCCAACTATCTGAGTGGTTGCATTAAGAGTTAAGACCCCTGTGTGCGCCCCGGTGGAGCACAATGAGACCTCACCTGCCAACTGTGAATGACCGTATAATGATTTCTGCTGTGCACCTGGTGAGGCAGGGCGGCTATTTAAGGCTTCAAGTAGTTCTGGGCCATTGAGTCCTCCTTGCTAATGTCAGCTTTTACAAACCGCTTACAAAGGTCATCGCGATACCCTTATGATTTTTCGATTTTTATTATACGTGTTGTATTTCTGATGTATGATAGACGGGAAGGCCGGCAATGATTTTATTATTATTATTATTGTTTTGTTTTTTTTAAGAAACGCGCTCTATTTTCACCCAAACTTTTGGAAAATATATCCATGGCGTATAAAATCTCGAGATGATTAAGCTTTTACATAAACTGTACAGTATTTACTTGTTCTTTGGTCCGCCAATTTTTAATCACATAGGATGTAAAGAAGATAAAGAGGATAATTTACAGAATAACAAAACTGTTTACCACAGATTGCAAATTTATTTAGACTTTTAAAGAACCAACCCCGCAGCATTTTCTGTCTCTAGGATAGACTGCAGAACACACCCTAGTCTATTCTTTTTCAAAGACTGGGCCGGAACCCAAATGTCAACGGAAGATTAAAATAGATCACCACATTTTTCTGTAAACATTGGCATCCAAACCTACTGACAGCGTTATATTTCCAAAGTCTTTAGAAGTCCACACAGTTCGAGTGGAAAACTGAATGAAAAAGACAAATCTAATGGGCAGTATCCCATTTTACTGTACTTTGAGACACATGGTTTAATTGTCTTAACAACATTCAACTACAAATGTAGTTTCCATATCCAGGAAAATGCTAATTGAGTTAGCAACAGTCCTGCTTTGGTGAAACATTGTTTGCTCTATAATTGAATAAAGTAAATTAAATATTGATAACTTTTACAGCTGTGGACTTAGTTTGTTGTGATGTTACTGTACTTGGAAGATTTAATGGGATGGAAACCTGGCTTTCAAAAGATATTTGTTGTTTTTAAATTTTTATAGCTGTTATTCATATAAATCACAACCTCTGGATTAGAATAGTATGGGTGACAAATCTTTTTTTTTGTTCTCACCAGGAATTGTGAAGGCATGACATGACTCTAAAGGCATAGTACTATCTGATACTGCACTAGTTCCAATGTAAGATGGCCTTGTTCGACATGCAGTTGTTTATTTTTGCTTTATTTCCTTCAGGACCTAGTCTGTACCAGGGCCGAGGAGTGTTAATTAGGTCAGGGATAAACAGGATAGCTGTGTACTGTCATAACCACCTCACACATACTTGACAGTCATTTGTTTGTATTCCAAAGTGCCACAGTTCTTTCTGTGTATTCGGTGCCTAAATATAGGAGTGTAAAGGCCAAATCACGCCGAAAAACATCTGACTAATTTTTCTCACTTGGCCATCTCATGGAACAGATATGGTTCCATTTTAACTTTGGGATGCGCATTTTGGTCATGTCAACAGCTTGAGTACTCGACAGAGAAAACGAACGAGCTCTCGACTACTCGTCTCGTATTTCGGGAGGGATTGATCTCGCAACGAGTGCAATCACATCGTTGACTGCGCATGTGCGACATGGCGAAGTCCCGCGTACGGCAAGGGACATCCTGCTGAACTCACGAATAGAGTATAAACTTTGCAATAAAAAAATATTTCTTTCTAGCGAATCTCTTAATTACACCAATATTGTGCATGTGCAACACGAGGCCATGCGTTTGGCACTATACTGCATCTTGTGAACCGTATTAAGCATAATCTACAGCAACAATATGACCGTGTTGGCTCACTTTCACTCGATGATGTTTCACGGTCCATTGATCTTGTACAGCCTCCTCCTTATGGTTTTCTGGTGCCTGACTGCTACAATAGCTACTGTAGCTGATGACACCAACGTGGATAAAACCTGCTTTGTGGAATATCAACAAAAACCTAATGAGGAAGCCTATAGTCATGACCAACAGAGCATAACCAGCCTTTTGCTGCACTCGGCAGCCCAGGCTGTTTTCTGAGTATTTGTTTTTCAGACCGCTGCGGCAACTAAACAAAGAATATCTTGCACGCTCAAAACAAGAATAACATTGATAGTACAGTTACAGTACATTTACTTACCCATGGCTGATACTTGACCATTGCTGCAAAAGATAGATTTCATCATAGATAGCCTATAGGCTACTTTATGGTTTTCTTGAGGTGGCCTAAACAAAAGGGAGCTGTAACATTTGAATACAGGATAGTCGAATTGGTGAGGATAGGTCTTATGATTTCTTAAGATACACTTACACAATGCTGACATGTCGCTTCTAATGCAAATTCGTTGTAAAACTTATTTTTTCCTTTTTATATGTTTTTGTCAGAAACCTTTAACAACATAAGAGTGAATGCCCAAAAAAGTGCTTTCACATTTAGGGAGGAACAGGGGGAGTTTAAACGCTGACTGTGGGCAAACCCACACTGGGCATTAGACTTTTCCATTTGTTCCATTTCAGTAGAACATTTAAAATTGCTTTATTAAGTGCTAGCTGTAAAAAGTGCAATTGAACTTTTAAAAGGGAATTTACCTCCTTTTTTATTTTTCTAATTTTTTGGGGGGCATTTTTCTTTTTATTACCATTTTAAGAACAATTTGGAGAAGACTAGGTTGCCGTTTATATTTAGTATTGGTATTTGAGACATGGCCATGATATGACAGCTTCTGGCAGTGGAGTTGAATTGCTATTTTCTGTACTTCTCCAGCTGACAAGTCATAGAATGACAATGTCTTCAAAGCAAAGCACAGTCTCCACCTTGCAATTACCTTTTTTTTTTAATTTTAGTATGATTTGTCGGCTGCAGTCCAGATACATTGTTACTGTATCATAAACGTGCATAGACGCCCGAATGGCTGTTGTTACTTAATGTATTTACATGCATTAACTCTCGGTACGAGTGACTAATGAAATACGAATTAGTTATACCTCATTCATTCATTCATTCATTTAACCTAACCACCAAAACGCATCGTATTGAATGGTATGGCCCACTCACACAAGTGGATTGCTGTGGGGCTATAGCCTTACCCTGGATGCAATACAATTAATTGACAATTCACCTCCCCTATGCTCGCCTTTTGAGGAGATGAACTAGATAACGAGTTTGCCACTGATTGTACGGGTCACCGACGCCCTCTTAGGAAAATAATTTGCCCCTCGCATCGCATCTTAGACCAGCCTATTTTGTTACCTCGCAGTCAGACCCCTGTCCAGGCGTGCCATATCCAAAAGGTTCCACCTAGACTGGCTTGTCTCATTGCAGCCCAGTCTGCCGAGCGGAGCGGACTGACTGAAGGCGAGCCTTTCTCCATTCAAGGCATTCGTTCACTATATTCTACAGTAGACTAGAGGATAGCCCGCGATTGTACCTCATCCTCTGTGGACAATGTTTCTCTTGCAATACACAGGTACCCATTTCAATTTTTGTCCTGTTTTCTTTCGTGTATTTAGGGTTATGACCCGTCTTTCCTCCGTTCTATTGACTGCGGGGATTTTCGGTTCGTAGATCTTACAGGCTTCAATCTATTGGGTGGGTTATTATCACGGTATGTGTGTGCCGTTTCTTAGTTGAATGCCGTTTATATCACAAGTTTATACGGTAGTGTAAGAAGCTTCGGTCTCCTAAGTCCAAAAGTGTCGGGCGTATACTGTTTAGCAGCTACCCGTTTTGAGACTGCAGAAGAGCAGTGATGCTTTTGTGCATTGGCATGGGCAAACGCTGTGATATTTTTTCTCTTTTTCAGCACTTGATGTGTGTTTGTGTTGTGTTAAATATAAGATCAATAACGATTTCTTGTCCAACTCGCATATGTGTAGGCTATTCTTAAATGGTAAAGTAAGGTATTGGGCTGTTCGCATATTGCAGCTGTTTCTAGATTAAGTTTTCTGTATTTCGCCCTTCTTGTCGTGGGATGACTACCATTAAAGCGCATTTTGAACGCTATCCAGTCAGGTTGCTATTAATATGTCATATCAAGCGAACCGAACGCAGATAGTTTGATGCCCGGTATAGTGAATAATTATAATTACAAACGGTGTCCGCGTTCCTGGGAAAAGCAACTGTTAAGACTTCCGTCGGATTTATTCCCTGAACCCCCGCGATCCATAAATAGCTCAATTTAAATGGAACATTTTTCGGCACTCGGAGGTCTAATTAAGGGAGCATGAAATGTGAGACCTCATATTAACCTGCTTACTTGGATGCATTCTATCTCTCTGCTCCCCACTTTTTAGCGTCCCCTGATTATGTTCACGGTAGATTTGCCTCATATGTCATTATTGTTGAATAAACAGCCTATGCATTGCATAGCATAATTGTTGTTCACATTACCTGCCCCATGTGCAAGAATATTTCACACATTTTGTTTTGGGCATTTTAAAGGTAGGCTATATTACAAACCTAAGGGAACCACACATTTTAAGTGGGACAGTATAGCAAGATGAGATAACAAAAACTAGTTATAACAGTGTTGTGCATATTAAGTATCCTGCAAGTACACATATTATGCAGATATTGTTAAACAAACAGTACTTTAGTCTTTAGAAAACCATAACGCTCTCAATTAAATACAATCACTTACACATTTTGACTAGTGGACAAAACTGCCTCATACTGAAATGTTTTGATCCTCTGTTTCACTGTTGTTTGTCTTCCTGTGACACAATGTCTGTTCCCCTCCTGTCCCCCTTAATGGGGACAATCACTGTATAATGATGTCCAGCCCTTGTGGCAACCATTTCCTTCCTACTGTACCACTGCACTCGGATCAATGGGCAGGGCATCTCTAGATGGCCTTTAATGGAGCGAGAGGAGGGGGGCACTGATTACGGCTTCCAGGGAGGAGAGATTAAGAGCCTTTAGGCCTGTATGCAGAGGGAGTGCTTGAGAGGGAGTTTAAAGATTTTGGCTCACTTTGGCTTGAGAATGATGAACTATGGCTTAAATTACAGAGTAAGCGGAGGTGAGACTGAATGCAGTGCAAAATGTTGTGGAATAAGAAGACATCTGGCAGCTTTGGACATTTTTAATTGGGTGAAACCTGCTGAGTTTTGCTAATGATTCAGCAGTTAGTGGGTTTTTCTTGTAGCAGTGGCTACGAGGAAGAGGCTGGCTGCTTACGGATATGTGAAAATGAGTCATAGATAAAGGTAGTCCCCACTCTGGTAATGCTGGCAACATAATTGTTTGGGGGGAAAATTACTTAGGAATGTAGACTGCTGTAAGGCGCAACTTGACTAATCCTGTCTGTTTGTTCATCTTCAAGTCCATATGGTCCCAGGAAACTGAGTAAAATTATCTATCTATCTATCTATCTATCTATCTATTAATGTATCGGGTCAGAGAGAATACTCAGTCTGTTTTTGACACAAAATCTCTGTCTGCTCTCACACTACTGTAGGTGTCCTGTCGGGAAACACGCATAATGAATTTTCTGTTTGCACACAGCACTGGCTTCAGGTTCTTCCTCCTACAATAACGGAGCGCATCACAAAAAGCTCACAACTGAGTAAAGTGATAAAGTTGGTGGGAAAGACTGGGAAAACGCAGTGAATGTGGAATTCCGAGGCATTTCAGACACATTCAGGAATGCGCTTCGGAAGATTTCCCATGAGGATAAGTGTAGAATTAAGGTAGGTGGTTGGGGTGAGCGGGCATTACTCAGCACTTTTGAGTCAGCAGAGGGTTAAGAGTGTCTCGGCAGAGCTGGTCCGGTACAAGCAAGTCTGTGGCCATGGCACTTATCCTTATGGCGTTGTCCTCTGGCCACCTCCTCAGCCTCCAGTGTCACCTCCTCTGCTGCACCCCCACCGGGGTAAGGGGTAAGGGGTAAGGAGGCAGGGAGAAGAAGAGAGGAAGAGGAAATGTACAGGAGACCCGATGAGGAGGACAAAGAAAAAAGTCTACCCTCCCCTTATCCCAGCTCCTCTTCCTCCTCCTCCTCTTCCTCCAGCTCTCTCACTCCCTTTTACATCCACCCCCTCTGGAGCAGTCAATTGCATGTAGTAAGGCTTGTGAGAATTGTAGGTGGAGGTGGGTCAGGGGTCACACCAGTATTGATATTATACTGGTATTATACAGTGTTATACTGGTATTATTAGGGGGTAACAATCCCTCTAGCACCACCAACTGTTCAAAAGCATGGTCACATGTTTAGAAATACAATTGTTTTTCCTTTTGAATTCTAAGGGCATGTAGTCCACTGGTTTAAATCTGTTTTTAAAAGGCCATTGCAGTCTGGAACGAGGGTTACCCCATTTCTGGGAAACTGCTTAGGCCAAATGGTTTTGACCATTTATATGATGGTATCACTCAAGAATATCTGTCTGTCAGTGATTTAGGGTGTTGCCACTGGCCACATGTGTTTAATCTCTATGGCATGTTGATGATGGATAATTGCTGTGGTTTAGGTCTGCCTTGTCTGTTCAAAATACCTGTCTTCTCCCTGAATCTATACTTGGGTCAATTGAATGTAATATCTGCACAAGCCCTGGCCTTGTGCAGATAAATGATTGACAGGTGTGCGTGTGTAGTGTGTAACAGGCTTTAACACACATTTCGTACTGCAATTTATGGAACTAGGAACTAGGAATTCTCTGGTATGTGTTGTAGAAACAGGAGAATCCTAAGCAGCATTGTAGAGTTTTCTATGTACTGGTACTCTCAGGAGAGGCAGTTGGAAGTTGCAGACCATAGGACTTGATGGATCACCAGAGGGACAAAGAACACAGCTGTACATCTCTGACGGTATCCATGTCCACTGCTGCTTATTCTGAGATTGCATCCCAATACATCTGCTGACTTGGCACTGATAATAGAGAAAAAGCACCTCCTTCATATATATGTCATTGGGTGATGAATTGATCCCACCGGCTCTCAATTTTATGTAAATATTGCATATGGCCTTTAAGTATCACAAGGAACAGCCATATTTCATGTTGGCTTATTTGTGGAAATCCTAATCATAAGGCAATCCATGTCATTTATTACAGTTTTGCAGCTGTCAGAGGAATATTTGTGCGGGAGGTTAAACTCGTCCACCCACTTGTGTTCAACATTTCCGCTATAGACACTAGAATAAACTGAAGTTGGGGTTCAGTGGTTGGGGTCCAGGGAGCGAAGGCATCCGCTGAGACTGCTTGTCTGGAGAGCAGCCATCACTCCACCGTAATAGAGACCGAATGCCCAGATTTATGTGGCCCTTACTTCAGGAATGAGAAATGGCTTTCAAGGGAAAAAGAAGAGGACAGAATATAACCAAGTGTTAATTAATAATAAAGCAGCAGGCTCAACAGGTTCCCTTCATGTTCTGTTTTATGGGGCATTCTGGCCATTAATGAGACTTTCTGAGTGGAAAGAAGGTCTTTAGCTTCCTGTCTGCTAGAACCCTGATTTATTTACATAAACATACAACATTTGAAAAAGGGCTTCAGAGGTTAGGTTACCCCTTGGAATTTTCCATTTAGATCACACTGTTTTTTTTCTTTCTGTGGTGGCTCTTATTTCGGAGGGTTCTTTCCATTTGGCATAAACAAACTGAGCCTCACAGATCTCCACTGTGCAGAGGCTTTCATTACACAAAAAGCCCTATCAAAAATGTAATTTAGTACTGCTGAAGGGGGCGGTGTTCGAGCTGAAAGAAGGCCCTGTATGCTGCACTGTGCTTGGCCATGGTCAGGCCGTCGCTGGTGGAAAACGGCATGGCTTTTTCTGTGCGCACATCTCACTGACCAATATTTGTTGAGTTTCTTTAAAAAAAATATTTGGTGCATCCAGACCCAGTATAACATTTTGTTTGACAGTTTGACAGTACAGTTTTCTTGTGGATTCTTTTAAATTATAGCGATGTCTATTTTGAGCAGCTGGAATGCTGGTTTGTGGTCAGCATTTGGGTCCCTTTGGGAACTGTTCCATGGCTGTGTTGAGTTCAATTGAGCACACTGCATACACCACATAAAATGCATTTTTTGTTTTCCTGCATACAGAGACATGCATGGTGTTCAAAATGATAATAATCACCTGGTTAATGTAAAATGTAAGTTCTCTTTCTAATCTCAAATCAGGTAGGCTAGTTGAATCCTGCTCTCCTATGTCATCTGCCTTCAACTTCTGTCCCTTGAGGTTTTGACCCTTCGTCAGGGTCAAACGCCTGATGATGGTTAGTTGAGCCAAACTTAAGGGACAATAAAACTCATCTGACATCCGTGTAGTGGCATTGGGTTTTATCTATCATACTCCAGGTAGCAGTGGTCAGGAGAGCATCCACTCTAAATCCAGCTGATGAAAATATGCTGTTTTTAGATAAACCCTGAGACCCAAATGGCAGGTTTGTCCTGGGTAAGAGGCCTTGCCAGAAACCTGGTATCATTGACAAGACTGGATGTGAAAAAAGTGGAGTGTAGCATTTGTGCATTGCCCTGTATGAAAGGATTAGGAAGTACAGACTAGCACACTACAAAAAACTAAATCTACCTCTTTGTTTGCCTGCTGCCGCGCAGTGTTTTTTGTCTTCTGTTGCTACTTTCATGTTTTACGTGGAACTCTTGCCCTTTAAGGACTAACTGTTGGCCTTTTAGATTTATCCATTTAATTCTGCAAAAGAAATATGAATTATCAAATTATCCAATTATAATTACAATTGGAAGATGCTTTTATCCAAAGCGACATGTTGCTATTACATGGAGCAGGTAGGGGTTAGGCATCTTGCTCAAGGATACTTAGTGTTTACCACTTTTCTGTAAATCAAATTTCCCCTTGAGGGATAACAATAAAACTGAACTGAACTGGTAGGCCAACTCTGGGGCTCGAACCCACTTCCGTCTGGGAGTCCAACACCTAGACCACTGGACTATCCTGCCCAAAATAATCTTCTCTTTGTCTGTCTGAAGTTACGCAACACGGGAGACGTAACATTAATTGGTTTCTCCAGGTGCAAAGGGCTGTACCAACAATCTATGCCTTCAGTACTCTGGTGGGTTTCCAAATGCTTCCCCATTCTGCTGGTGTTTAGCTATAGCCTGTTAGCGTGCTCTCTGGAGCCAGGGTCTACCGAGACGGAATTAGGCAGGGCTCCAGGAGCTGCACATTGCAGTTTAGCTCAGCTTAGCACCACCAACTGGCAATTGACAGGTCTCACACTGTTTGGTAGGTTTCATTAAACCAGACGATACTTTGCTGAAGAAATGTATTTGTCTTGTTCTTTTCTGATGCCTCAATACCATTATCAGTAGTGAAAAAGGTCTATTTCTGTGTGTGTGTGTGTGTTTCGGCCATTTGTGCATGCGATAAATGACTTTACCTCCCTAGGTTAAATGGGAGATAAAATGTTTTTTTGTAGTTGTTTTTTTGGCCTTTAAGGCACTACGAGGAGTTTTTTTGGAAGCGATGAGAGTTTCCCCAGAGTAAAGACTGCGTTTCCCTTGAGCCTCGTTGTGGAAGAGCTACTCCACTCTCTGGAGTGTTGTATTGAAGAGAAGAAAGGCATATCGGTAGTTCAGTCGGAAAGTCAGCTGTTTTGTAAGACTTATAGCAACGAGGCAACGTAACAGTAACTTTTTGGTCTTTATGTCGTATATCAATTTTCTCAGATTTGACAGCAAATGGTCTGTTGTACTAAAAACCCATATTTCCTGATGGATGTGACTATGATCCATGATTTAAATGTCTCAGGAGTCACATCATCCACAGTGTGCTCTGTTTTTATATAGAAAATGGATCCCCCGGTCCAAATTTCCCCCATTACTATGAAAGCTCCTACACAGAGCTCCCTCCAAATAGCCCGCTCCACGCAGACCGCCTTTCAACCTCCTGCGGACCTGTGACCTTTTAACCTCCGTCAACTTCCATGCTTTTTGAAAGCCGTGCTACTTCTGCTGTCTTGACAAAGCTGGGGGATGCTAGCGGAATATGGGTGTGGTCAGTGTTAATGGCCCTAACTTACACATGCACAAATGCATGGACCATGTGTGCCCACTCCCGGTGGCCGGGTGGGAACATGTACTGCCGGGGTGACACATCACAAACCTTAACCAAGTCTTAACCAAGCGGTCAGGCGCGCGTCTTCCCCTGCATTGAGAGATGAAAGATTGATAGCGGGGGACGGGGGGGACGGAAGAAAATGTCTGCTACAGCGGGAGAGGAGGGGAACCACGTCTGTCTGCTCTAGCTGCACTACCGTGTGTGTGATTGCCCTGAGGGAGCAGAGTGATCCCTTGGCGTATGAATATATAACCCGTGCGGCCCTGTATGGAATTACCCAGCTCTCATCCCCGCGGGAAGGAGACGCTTTACGATCACTAATCCATGCACGAGCTAGATGTACTGTACTTTCTTCTTGCCGTTGTTTGCATGGGAACATTGTACAGTTTGCTGTATCCGCTCCCGCTTGTTCAGCTGTGCTGAGATCGTGCTAATGCCAGAGAGATGGGCAGCTCTGTGTCCGGGCAGCGCTGTGTCCGGGCAGCGAGCTAGAGGGGCTCCTGGCGGGCCGGACAATAATGAGGTGAGAGCCGATAGCGTGGTGGTTAGCACCACTACGCTTTTAGGCAATACTAATTAGAAGTGTTCACTTTGTCCCCTAATAGCTGCTCTATATGCCCTCAACCCTCCCTCTCTCTAACACTCCGTCCCTCTCCTGTCCTGTTCTCTCCCCGCCCAGCACACAGGCTATTAGCTAACAGTGAGACGGTCACCAGCCTGGGTTGCTGGTGTGAGGGAGGAGGAAGGACGGATGGATGAAAGGGGGAGTATATTAGGTAGGAAAAGGAACCGACAGAGGCAAAATGCGCCAAGCCCAGCCAGAGCAGATTCTCCAGAGCCATCGCATCGCATGATCCGTGCTCCTGTGCGTGCGTTGTGCTGGTAATTAAACAGGGGAGGTCCGGTCTGTAAAGTCTGGCCGCTGGCTCGCTTTCTGTCATCTAATGTTCCCGAACGGCCGTGTAATTAGTGGCAGGGGAGCCCGCGGCCCTCGTGGTGATGGAAGAGATGGAGCTTGTTTGCTCAACTCTGTCCTTGTCCTGCTGTTTCTCATTCAGAAGTCAGCCAGGGCGAGCCAGTGCATGCTGGCCAGAGAGATGGAGGGACGACATCCCGGAGCTCCTCCTATATGTGATAATCCAGAGAGGTCTTAGGATCAACCGTGTAACTTGTTGGAGGGCATGGAAGTGGCTGAACCGTTGCTGTGTGACAATCATTCCCACCCCGACACCGCTGTTTAGTTCAGCATTTTAGCTATCCAGCCATATGTTGAAAGTTGTTTCCTAGTCTGTTAATGTAACATGCATTTACACTCACCTAAAGGATTATTAGGAACACCATACTAATACTGTGTTTGACCCCCTTTCGCCTTCAGAACT